>OMKY01119951.1:0-11078 GCA_900302395.1 Bregmaceros cantori | reverse complement strand
TCCTCTCCCCATCCCCCCCTCTCTCTTTCTCTCCTTCCCCCCCTCCCTCTCCCCCCCCCCCTCTCTCTCCCTGTGTCCCTCCCTCCCACTCTTTCTCCCTCCCTCCTAGGTTTACGATGCAAGGGCTCTGTACAATTTCTTAGGCATGTTAATTAGTGTTGTTTGGGCCTGTGTGTTATTAATTATTCATTCTTTATTTGCTTGGCTTGCATTACAAACCCTGCACCACTTAGTTCTATTACAAAATCTCCTCCAGAAAACCTCCTTCCCCCAGCTCCATGTTTAAGGAGATGAAACGAAGAAGATATGTTTCCTGAGTGAAACCAGACACACCAGAGTGGGTTAAAAAGCAATGCAGATGTAGTATGTTGAAGTAGTTCCTGTTTGAAGAACAATGAGAAATAGTGTAGGTGTTCTTATCATTGGTAACATTAGGGTATATTTCTGGAACTGCTCTGTATATTTAAATTCATACTATGTAACTTCTGGCATTTGCAATCCAAAGAACCAAATGTTTTTTCTCTTTTTTTATTGTATTTTTTACAAATTATATACATTTATTTTGTGCAGGGTGAGAAGAGCATTAGCATCATCATTGATCATCACTTCCATACAGTCATCGTTACTCATGAGTCACACATAAAAAAAAACAGCTTTCCTTGTACACACACGGTATAGCTTAGATAAATTAACTGATTAATCAATTAATCGTCAGTAAAAATGGCTGATCAAAATAATTGTTATGCAGCCCTAATAGTTTTAACTTATGCAGGAACTCAAACTTTAGCAAAGTTAGTGGATGTGGCTACCCCAAATCTATAGCTAACAACATAAGGTGGAGATTTTCCCAACATGAGAAGAGCTATCAAATGTGTACAGTGACGTATGATTAACAACACACACTATCCACCCGAAAGTCTGTGGCAGTACCAGGGTAGGATAGTAATGAATTACATGTAATTAGATTACAAATAATCACATTACAAAAAGTAGTAACCATAGTCCCTTACAACTGCATTTAAAACATGTGATCTAGATTCCAGATACATTTGCCAGGAATAGAAGATTACATGTTAGACGCATGACCATAGTTTCCTTTTACCATAGTTTCATTGACATTCATTAATTTAGGGAGGAACCAGAGCCACTGGAACTTAGGTGTCCCACATTAGGCAGTGGCCCACATTAGGGCAATCCACCCTCTATAATCATTATGAAAATCGCTTATTTTATTAACCCTAACCTAACCTAAAATAAGTGGAACGTTTTATGGATCTGAACTTTATCGGAAAGTTATTTCGGAAGGGTGGGAAACACCCCATAATGGTATTACGTTACTTATTACAATAGTCCCAATCTCCCCAACCCTGGGCAGTACACATCTGGCGTAGACAATGAAGAAATAATATGCAATGATCATTAAGCAGCCTTGCCTTGGCAGATGCAGGGCAGGACGCCCATCTGTGTGGAGTAGGGGCACATGTCACACTCTTCAGATGTGGCCCTCCTTGAGGCTGAGGGTGCTCGAGTTGTGGCCTCTAGAATAATAATCATTTCCATATTCATATCATCAAAGCACATCTAGAGTGGCAACAAAAAATATCACCCCGTACACACAATCATTGACATAATTTTTTGTAATAACGCATGTTTTTGTAATATATGAGTGGAATAGGGCTGTTGCACGGTGATGTCACATCTCGGCGGCCGCAGACGTGCAGTGAAGTATACGTATGGTTAAGTGGTATACCTTAACACTTCATGTCCATTGTATCGGGGCAAATACAATGGACGTAGTTAGGCTGCCATCGGCTGGCGATTGATAGCATATTGGATAAATCAACAATGGAAGACTTTTAAACGGACAATGTTATGCAAATATCGCTCCCTGTCTGTTCATCTGACCGCACTGATACCACCAAAATGTCTGCTGCCCCCAAGCGGTGAAGCCATGCAACACTGTTGAATACAGGGGGTTGATATTTGGAAATTACGACTTGAAGTTAGTAGTTTGTTTTTTGAAGTTAGTAGTTACTCATTTGGTTTGTGGCCACATGTTCTTCTCGACCAATGGGATGGCTACATTCACTGGTAAGTCCGTCAAAAATGAGTAAATGGAAGGTTAAATGGAATATTGCGCAGATTATTGAATCATGCGTCTGAGGCATAGAGCCGCACCAGAACATTTAAGAGCGACAGCGCAAGTTACCACAATCATTTTCTTTAATACTGCAATAGGTGCGTGCTCCCATTAAATAGAAAAGTTCAAAAATAAGTCAGAACACAACGACGTAACGACACCAGAAGTCATATTCAGCCTAGAATTCTTACCGGAACTACCCCCGAACTCCTCTATTGGATTAATAGATGATGTGCATGTGCAGTATGCAACTTAATGGGATACAGCGCGTTATGCACATCATTATTTATTATTATTTATTTTATTTTATTCAATCTCCAGCCCAGTTCGCTACGAAAACGGTGTCAATATAATTTACTATCCGATATCACAGAACAGAGAGACAGATTACTTCAAGGAAAGAGTTTCATGACGTCGGAAAGTTATGCCCGTTAGGGTCAGACATATAGCCTTCACAATAGGGCAGGGCCGAACTGAGACGTCCCTAGAACGTTGAACGTTACGTTCAGGTTCGATCGGACAAGCGCCATTATCCACTAGCAATTTAGTGAAACGGAAAACTTTCATTGGATGAATGGTCAACGGGTAAAGAAGGTTGGAGTGAATGGTCAATGTTAAGAGTTGTAACTTATCGCATTGAATAATTACTGAAAAGTGATTAATGTATTGCTTACCTCTTTCCCTGGATATTATGGCACATATTTCAATATATTCATTCGTTTGCATAATTATGGATGTCATTCAGTCAAGTCGGTTAACTAACAACTTACGTTAATCAAAGCGTCGCCATGTTCGCGCGAGATTACGCACATGGTAGAACGAGTCAAGGATACTACTACCACATGCTGGCCAATTAGCAAAACGACAGCACACAAAAAAAACAATGGTCGAATTTGTAGGGAGGAAATCGGGGAAGTACCCATATTAATACAACACATTTTCAAAGTTAAAAATGTCCCCCAAACACCAAATAATGTCAAAAACAAAAACATTTCTGGAAGCTTGAATCACACTAAACTACCATTCACACAAAACCTGCTTAAACAGCATCGCACTCTGAAGTGGCTGGCCTCACAGGCAGAGGACACTGCCCTCTGGTGGCCTAATTCATCATTTTAAGGGTCCTCTCGTATAAAAATGATAATGAATATTGGCATTTACAGACGTTACGGTACGGAAATAAGTGATTCGAAAAGACAATATTTGTTTAAAACGATTAAGCAAAATTCAAGCTTTAACGAGAAACATAAATATTAAATTATCATTTTGAAAGGTTAATGTGACTGTCTAGCTATAGCTCAGTCAACAATATTCTTACAAGAGCAGTTCATTTCAAAGTGTCTCACACCCTCTCACACACACACACACACACACACACACACACACACACACACACACACACAACCAAATGATCCAACAAAGTCATGATTGTATTTCATATACATCTTTCCAGAGATGACAGGGACTGCGCAAAGAAAATAACTTATAAAAGTAATTGTAATGCACATTTAGAAAACATTCATTTGTTTCTGGTGCACGTATAATCATCATCCTCACATCACATCCAACGAATCACAGTAGCCGGTAAGCTGTTTTACGGGCATTTGAGGAATCCGTCATTGTAGAACGGTATAATCAAATGTGATGCTGGATCCTGGCCGTGACCGCAGGAAACTAAATTATGTTCTGTGAGGCTCTGCCAACATTGCATTTCAAAAGACACATTAAAACAAAATGAAAAAGATTGTTCAGTACTAAGGTTAGTAATAATGAAGTATTCTGACTTGTATGTATGAATTGTATTAATTGGCAATTTCAATCTTTCAGAAGTGACAAATACAATTAGCCTTGATCAGCTGGCATTGGTGGTCTAGAACTCTGGCGAGACTTATGGTAGGCATAAAATCGCAGAAATTGTGCTATGCAAAATGTGAAAGGAAATTAGTTGTTAACCCTTTCAGTGCCAATGATGTTCATAGGCATCGTATAAAGAAATGCTTTCTGCCAAAAATATCAAAATTAAAAGTCCCAACATTTAATTAAAATATAATTTAATTTGTGCGCAAAAAAAATCACTACAGAGCCTACTGATGAGTTTGCTTCCCCTCACCGACAACTTTGCCGCATGTCTCCTCTCCGTTCTTCACCCTTTCGAGCTAATTCTGAATTTTATTTATCCGTGTAACTTATGATTAGATATAATGTAGCATTTACACCCTCACGCATCAGTGCAAATTAGTGTGAAAATAGTTGCCAGTCAGAGCATTTCCAAGCAGTGTTGTAAGAACGATAGTTCATGAACTCCTTCATATTTTAGGCGACGTGAACGATGACCGTATCATTGTGAATGCACTCTTTTTTGAGGTTATTGAAATTAGCTGTATTTTAGCTCAGAATTTGTTCATATCACATTTCGAAAGCCTTCCGAGCGAAAACGCAGCAATAAAGCAAAAAATACATTCCTACTGCAAATCTAACCCAAAATTAAAACTGTTGGATATTGCCTTTTGTTCTGCTTGTACAGTGTCAATAGTGTTGAAAAATTATAGCCGACAAAGAAAAAAAAGTATGAAAAAAGAATTAAAAAGTTAATTTTAGGGAACCACCTGTTCATAGTTCGAAATGATGACCTTTGAAAGATGAATGAAGAAATTCATTTTACAAGGACTGAACTGACATTTGAACAAGTTCATGTTGAAAGTGAAGTTGCCCAACACCGTTTTCACCAATCATACTTCATTGGCAATAGGGCTATTGCACAGTGACGTCACAGCTTGGCGGCGGCAGACATTATGGTGGTAATATCGCAGTCAAACGAACAGGCAGGGAGTGATATTTGCATAACATTGTTGTTAAGTGTTCCATTATTGATTCATCCATGGTAATATGCTATCAATCACCAGCAGATGGCAGTCTAACTACGTTGTTGTATTTGCCCATATATAATGAACATGAGGCGGTAAGTAATATCACTTAACCGTACGTATACGTATACTTCACCGTACACGATACCAGCAAAATGTCTGTCGCCAAGCTGTGACGCCACATGCAACAGCCCCATTACCCACTCATTCTTCATGACACTCTCTGCACAGCTGATTCACTGTGACACACTCTTGTTGTGTAGAGTCTGTGTCCAGGAGTAGGTGCCCGCTTGGCACCAAGCCATGGAACCACTGCCCTGCCCAGTCCAGGTACGAGAGGTCAGACTCGTCAGTCCGTGGTGGTGGCCGAGGCGACCATTTTACACCGTCACCACAGTGACCTCCTCCAGGAGGAGCTCGCCTAGACTCTCCATGTTGGCCGTGATGGGCGAGGTGGGAGCCAGAGAGGGTAGCAACTCAGTCTGGACGCGAGCACCTCCTCCCAGCGAAAATTCATCAGTCACGGTCATCGGAAGTTCTGCGGTACCGTCTTCTTCCAACACTCCTGTGATATTGGGGTTGGTGCCAAAGGCTGGCGTTCCATTTGTGAGCGAAGACGAACCAGGGACCTGAAGCAAGGGTTAACTCGACAATGTTATGTCTCACAATGGACATGGCAGTCAAAGAATTACGTCGTTTTAATGGTAGGACAACTTGTGAAAGGCAGTTCCTTCTTTATATTATTGTCGTTTTAAGGGACAAAAGCAAGTCATGAGAAAAGGGGAAAAAAAAAACAACCATCTATAATTAACATAAAGTTATTATTTTACACGTGTTTTCCCTACACAGCGCACCTTGGCTATGAGATTGTGCTCATCATGTAATTCTGCAGATCTCTCACGTTTGCACATGTGTCTCAGGGCTGACAAGAACTGAGCTAGCTGGCTAGCATGGTTTTGCCAATTCTAAACTGAGCATGTTATGAACAACATTAAATTAAAATTGTAATTATTTCCAATTTGAATGGAAGATTCGTCCCTACCTGCTGGTGCTGCTTCCGGTGGCTGCGGAGCGAGTCCTCGCGCACAAACGTTGCGCTGCACGTCTCACAGCTGAAGACACGTGCCGCATCCATCTTTGCGCGATATCGCGACAACTCTGGCGGCCTGACGGGCACTTCAGCCGCCGCGTCGCCCTTTCTTCCCACTGGTGTTGCCGTTGTGGTCACCGCCGCGCTGGCTGGCTTGGTGGCAGGGTGCTCTCCTTGGCACTTCCTGCGATGGACAGTGAGGTTGCTGCGCTGCTTGCATGCAAAGTCGCAAGCTTCGCAGGCAAAAGGCCGCTCCTCCGAGTGGATACGTTCATGCACCTGCCCACACCAGAGTCAAATGGTGAGAGTCACCGCAATTTCCAATTCACAGGAAACACAGCATCGATGTTTGTTCTCATCCTCATCGAGGAGCCGAGAAGCTTACGCATCAGAGAAGGCTTTGCAATGAAGCGAGAGGAGTCATGTCTGGAGTTAAGACACTAGGTTGAGACTAAGGCAGCATGGTTAACTGGAATAAAAGCACAACCTACCGGGGTATTTAACAACAACATAGCATGACAGCAACCAGGTAGCACAGCCTTTCGCTACTGTGATCCACCACACTTATACCATCTCTCGCACATACGTACGTATATACCTACCATGCAAATTTCCGAATGTCCCAAGTGTTAGCAAAACCAAGGTTCAATTTTTCAGTTAAACCATGCAGCTTTATATATTTAAGCAGACTAATTTAATTTATCTGTCTGCTTTGTACATTTGCATAACTTAAACACCAAACATAAAATATTGAGTTCACATTACTGCTGATAACCGATGTGCCACCAATATACTGTAGTTTGAAATGTGCCAATATTTAGCAAATATATGATTTGCATTCAATGCATTGTAGTCGCAGGCTTGCAGTGAGCACTGTTTCTTGAACGAGTGTCTTTATTCAAGACTTCCATTATGTAATTATTTGTGTAATACAATTCTTAATTTCTTCACATAAAAAGGAGGAAATGACCGGACCAATGACTGGATGCAAAAGGTTGAACTTCTGAAACGGTGATACACAAAATGGTCACAAGATGGAGACAGTACAGCAAATGCCGGACTGAAATCCCTATGTTCAGAAATCCCTATGTTCCGAAATACCTATGTTCAGAAAAGTTACGGTTCGTTTAGGGGTTAGGGTACGGGTTTACCCCTAAGCCTACTGTGACTAAATGACTGCTAAGACTAAACGCCCGATAACTTTTCTGAACATAGGGATTTCGGAACATAGGGTACACACCGACATGCACACCAGTACCTTGAGCACTGCTTTGCTAGAACAGGAGTAGTCACAGTGTGGGCAGGGCAGGGGCTGAGGAGGCTTGTGGCGGGTTCGCTTGTGCTGCCGCAGCGTGGCCTTGTCAGAGCACCGGAAGTCGCATTCCGTGCAGCGCATGGAGTCTAGCGCCGCATGCCGCGCCGCCACGTGTGCCTTCAGGTTCCCCTTCATGGCGCAGCGATACTCGCAGTGTTCGCACTGATGTGGCTTCTCGCCGGAATGGGTGCGGGAGTGGCGCTTCAGGTCTGAGTTGATCTTGAATTTGGCGTCACACACAGTGCAGTGGAAGGGGGTGTCGCCTAGTTCCCATTCAAAATAAAGTACACATGGCTAACAATTATTTTGATCACCATCTTCAATGGTGATTAACCGGTTAATTTTTTTTCTTTAAAATCTGTGCGATTATTTACCTGAAACATCAGTTATCAAAAGTTGAGCACGCTTGGATTTGGTGAGGAAGACATTAATCAATCTATCCCCAAGTCGAGGCTACACGGTACAAGTATGCGCCCAGAGTGCTCGGCACATACATCATGGTAAAATTCAACTAGTCAACATATGGCCCCAAAGACGCCAGTTCCGACTTAGACTAGCCTCATGCCGTCTCATAGGGACACCCAGCATCGTCTATTGTACACGCACTGCACTACACTATGAGGTCAATATGGGTTCTACGCCACAAAGTATTAAGACAGTTCTGAAGGCAAAAGGGGGTCTCGCAAAAAACTGGCCTACAAAAAACTGGCCTACAAAAAACTGGCCTACATACAACAGACTTTTACAGAAATGTATGAGCAGCAGAAAAGTAAATTAAAAAAAATGTCTTCAAATGTTCCGAAACAGAAACGGAACATTCAAAATCCACAAAACCGGTTAATAACCGGTTCTAGCCGTTCTCTTTATATGTTAGCATATCCTATGTCAGTGAGACTATTTCCGGTTGTGTGTCCACTTTGCTGCCGCCAGGACGTCCTATTTGCACTGAAGTTTGAAAGTCCACCAAATATATTATGTATAAACATATCTAAACTTAACATTGCACAATATAAGGAGAAATACAACATTTTTTAAAATGGAAAATAATGAAGCTAAGTTTAGGCATTCAATATAGATATGTTGGTAGCGGAACAGTTCTGAGAACGAAAACGTTAAACATAGGACTGCATGAAGCGTTCGGAACGGTTTTGAAGCCGCTGTATGCAACAGAATGGCTTACCAGTGTGCGAGCGCAGGTGGACAGTGAGCTGGCTGGAGTTGCGGCTGGCGTATGGGCAGATCTGGCACTTGAAGGGCCGCTCGTCCTGATGAATGCGTATGTGCTTCTTGAGACTGCTGCTGTCAGCCGCCGCGTAGTCGCATTGCTTACACTTGTGCGGCTTTTCGCCCGTGTGGGAGCGGGTGTGCATGTTCAGCTTGTCACGCCGGCTGAAGCGCTTATCGCACAGCTCGCAGACAAATGGCTTCTCTCCTAGTCGACCGCGGTGCATGAGGAACAGTAAATCAAAATTAATTAGTAATGTGGTAAAATAATAATAACAATAACAATAACAATAATAATAAAGTTCCACATCATGCATTCAATTTGACCTACAAATTCAGCCTCAAGAAATGACTCAAAGAAAACCAAACTTTTGCTCATTTTGCCACTGGTACATCTTCTCCTGTGCCTCAGTGTAGCTGCTTCCCCAAAAGGCTTTTTGGATTATTTTTGTATTGTATTTTTGTATTATCAATATGAACTTTTAATCTGCCCAGGGACACACAGATGGAAACTAGCCTTTGACAAACGTTGGCCCCTTCACATCAAATTGAAAATGACATGTTGGTTAATGTGCTTCGTCCGTGCTAAAATAAACGAACAATTGAATTACAAATCATTGCATCACAGATCAAACGCACATAAATTCACTCAAACCAACAATAACAATAATCAAAAGCAACAACAAAGATTAACAAAGGTCAGGACTTACAAAGCCTAAATAGAATCACATTGTATTGATATTTCTGGAACCGGATGATCAAATTAATTATCATGAGATGTTTACAACATCACGGTATACCGTGGAGTTGATGGTATCTTTGAGAGTATGTAAAAAAATTTTTTTTGAACACTGAACACTTTATTGTATAGTTTGCAACACAAACAATACAATAAAGAAAACAAGTAAGGTTAGGTGAGTGCTAAACAAATAGAAATGTTAGCAATAAATGGAGATAGCGAAACAGCATAAACTTTGCAATATTAATATCGCAAACTTTTTGAAATAATTAACATTTCTGGTTAACAATCGTTACGATTTTAAAGGAAAAATAAATCGATTAATCGTTGTGGCCAAAAAAAAAAATCAACGTTTCACTTTATTGTCAGAATAAACATTGGTAGCAGCCCTAGTTAAATATAACAAAAATATCTAAATCAATCTAAATGATGTACTCTATGTGTCCCATTACGGATTACCTGCGCATACCTGTGTGCGTTTTCAGGTGTCGCTGCATATCTTTGAGCCCATACTGCGTCTCAAAGTTGCACCCTATGGACCCCAAGAGGAAACGTCTGTTAGTTTACAAGGTGTGTCCAGTCTCTGACTGTACTGCTGCTGGCGCCCCCACATCATCAACCTGCTAATGACTCAGACATCACGCGCAATGGAAACAATGTGTGTGTGCGTGTGAGAGAGTGTGAAAGAGAGTGATAGTATAAACTTGTGGGTTATGGCGTGGGCAGACTGGTATATGCAATGTTTTTGGATGTCGAATGACCTTTTTAGATCCTTTGCACCAAAAGTCGCACCCGGAAAAGGGTCCGGCTTCTCTGACCCGGCAGCGCAGCACCGAGCCGATCACCGGTCGGGGAAGCGCTGCTCCGGGTCAGGGGGTCTCCGACCGAGTTTGCAGCCTGAACCGATCACTCGGTGCTGCGGGAAGCCGAGCTCCGGGTCGGGGGTGTCTCCGACTGACTTTGCTACCCGCGCCGAGCACTTGGTGCTGCAGGAAGCGCAGCTGCGGCGGAGGGTCTCAGGAACGCAGCCCTGAGTCACTCGACGCGGGGCTCAGCGGTGCTTTGCGTGGAACGTGGATATATTAATTGTATAATAAAATCGAGTCGCTCATTGACCAAATTACAGTTGATTATTTTGCCCAACTAAATTTCCATGTGTGTACTGCTGTCATTTATATGGGCGAATTAAAATGAATCTTGAATATTTTGTTTGCACCATCGTGGTTTGCTCGTGTAATTTAATAATACAAATTTTCTTTACATTTGTTGATCAGATGTGATTTTAATGTAGTAAGCCATTTTTAAAATACCTATCTGACTCGAATTTGGACATAATAAATAATATTGTCTATTCAAATTGCAACATGTGGCAAATGCAACATTGCAATCAGAATTTCACACACATACACCATGTTAAATCAAGATCAATAAAGCATGGAATGTACACAAAGCAAATAACAGACCTTGGAATTTCTATAAAATATCTTATGTTCCACTTGTGTCAAAAAGATGCACAACAATGACAAGCAACAATGAAGTTGTATTGAACATCATGTTTACAGCACTCACTATTGCTAATTCATTCTCTCTCTCACACACACACACACACACACACACACACACACACACACACACACACACACACACTCACACTCACACACATGTCCACACTGATTCTTTGTATTTCTGATGTTCACTGTGTTTAC
>OMKY01119947.1:3681-19202 GCA_900302395.1 Bregmaceros cantori | reverse complement strand
TACGCAGCGCGTCTTCACAACTGGACCACGGGGAGGGACGTGTTAGACATGTTTTACTTCTAACAATGTCTGGACTGCCAGAGACTTGGTGTGTTGGTTCAATTAGAAATCAAATCAAAAGTCCGTCCAAATGACTGGAGATGCAATCGCTAGTGCTAGCTGGTAACAAGGCTACCGTGAATATATCTGTCTGGTGTATGCGGTCTGTGTGGTGTATGTGGTCTGTGTGGTGTATGTGATGTATGTGGTGTGTGTGGTGTGTGTGGTCTGTGTGGTGTGTGTGGTCTGTGTGGTGTATGTGGTGTGTGTGGTCTGTGTGGTGTGTGTAGTCTGTGTGGTGTGTGGTCTGTGTGGTGTGTGTAGTCTGTGTGGTGTGTGTAGTCTGTGTGGTGTGTAGTCTGTGTGGTGTGTGTAGTCTGTGTGGTGTGTGTGGTGTGGGGTGGTGTGTGTGGTGTGTGTGGTGTGTGTGGTGTGTGTGGTGTGTGTGGTGTGTGTGGTCTGTGTGGTCTGTGTGGTGTATGTGGTCTGTGTGGTGTATGTGGTCTGTGTGGTGTATGTGGTCTGTGTGGTGTATGTTGTCTGTGTGGTGTATGTGGTCTGTGTGGTGTACGTGGTCTGTGTGGTGTATGTGGTCTGTGTGCGATATGTGTGGTGTGTTTGGTGTGTGTGTAGTGTGTACCGCTTGTTGAAGTCCTTGAAACAGAGCCTGAGTTTATTGTGGTGTCGGTAGAGCTTCGGGTCGTCAGGAATGTCTGAGAGGAACACCTGAGCCACTTCCAGGGGACCCTGAGACACATCACACAGAATATTAACAAGGACAAGAGCAAGGCTTTTCGGGCATTTTCGGGACTTGAGAAGAAGCCCACAGAATATTTCCCAGCTGGTGTATTAAAACATATAATGGCTCATTAAAATCAAATGGACATTTTGGAAGTTGAGTTTTTGAGGCCGCTATTGTCAACCTGAAAACACGCTGTCCATGCAAGCTGCAATGACGTAATAATGCCGCTCCGTGATTAATTGACCGATTGATCTTTGTCTGAGAATAGTAAGCACGGTCCACGTACTTATGATGTGCGAAGCAGGTACGCGTCAGTGATTCTTCTTTTTTTTTTTTTCTGTGCGCCCGTTGACTGTACAGAGTAAGCGTGCTGCCCAAACAGCAAACGGAAGTTTTCCTGCACTAAACAGGCTACGGTGTGTCTGCGTTCTTTCATTTCTTTCTTTCATTGTACAGAGGTCGTGCTTACCTGGTTGACAGTGGTTCCCACGCAGCCTTGAAGAACCATCTGGAGCATCTTTGAGTCAGCGGGATCCTAACATTATAGCCATACATAACATAACATCATAATCATACTCAGTCATAATATGTACATTATATGTAATATATTGAGCTGGATGGCAGAATGTAATAATGATATGTAATGGTAGAATGTAATAGTGATATGTAATGGTGGGATGTAAGATATTGACCTGGTTGGTAGCAAAAGCCAGTTCCTGGGTCTTCTTCTGCATGTCTTCGATGGCCACCTCCATGGGCACCAGAATGATCTGAGGTCAAAGGTTAAATCACTCATAGAATTATAGAATATTCTAAGGTCAAAGGTTAAACCACCACACTTGGGTTAGTGGCATATTCAAACATAAAGGCAAAACGTTCTCTGACCTCTTCCCTGTGCAGCACGTTGATGCGTGTCTTGACGTACGGGAAGGCGTGCGAGGTGGTGAGGATGGTTTTGCGCTTGTACTGCTCGTGCAGGTGGCCGTGCGCGCGGCCGTCCAGCGTGAAGGGCGTGCAGTACACAAAGCTGCGCACGTTGTAGTTCTTGTCAAAGTAGGTGACCCGCTCCTTCAGTTCGTACGTGTCGAAATACGGCTCCACGTAGGTGATCTGCAAGTAGGCCTGCACAGACAAGGAAACCCTAGTTAAACCTGTGTGCCACATTCATAAGCCAACTTTTGGTCTGTTTTAATTGAACCCTGATGTGGTTGAGCCGCTCGTACGGTTCATTTGGGTGCTTGTGTAAGCAACAAACAAACGCAAACATGTCTCACCACAACTCCTAATCATTCTCATTGGTTGACCGCAGTCGACACATAGGTTAAGAAATTAATTCTGAGGTCGCATGAAAACAATGACCTGCAAATTGCTCTTTCCTGGTGCTGACAATACGGGACACTGGAGGGAGATCACCGTGGATTTCATATTTATTTGGTGATTGTATGTTGCCTCCAACCGATGTTCTGCTTGTTTTGATAGAGTCCGCGTCTCACATCCATAAAGAATAGTTTCAATGAGGGTGGTCTTGGACCGGTTTCCAATGAACATTAGTGCGGTTCGATTGAACTCACCCGAACCATCCAAACCAACGCGACCCAGTTATAGTGAACTAAATCACATTACATATTGTGCTTTAGGCATTGGTAGCAGGAAATGTGAACGGAGAAACAAACTCAAGCAGCCTTTCTTCCAGTCCAATGGAATCATTCGCTCGAATGAGCCGAGTAGGAAGCTAATGGAACAAAAACCCTTATTCCGGAGGTTGTTTTCTTATGACGTTTGTGGTGGATTTTCTACATTGGAGTGCATGGTGAACAAGAATGCAACCCCCTGGCAAAGCAATACACCCCTGTGGTAAAAAAAAAAAACCTCATGAAAATCTGTATAACTATAACTTAGAGTAATTTTGTAAAGATTATTTGAAGAAAATTCCTGGATTGTGATCGGTACCTGGATTGTGATCCGGAACATCTTAGTAAAGTTTTAATGGATATTCCACCTCTGCTAAAAATGTATTGGAAATCTGTCCATAACGTTTTAAATAATTCTGTTCGCTGAATAATAAAACCAACAAACAGACAAGACAGAAAACAGGAGAGCGGTGGCAGAGTGGTTATAGAGCGCGCCCACCCCAGGTTGAGCAGTGGCGCAGGTTCTAGTCCCCTCTCCGGCTTTTCTGCAATGTCTCCCCCCAACTCTTCATCCCAGTTTCCCAGCTAATCCTATCCTATAGAATGAAAAGCGACACTTGCGCCTAAAAAATAACTTCAAGAAGACAGAAAACAGAACCTCCTTGGCGGAGGTAATAAAGACACACCTTATTAGGGTCCAGTTTGTTCTTGTCCACAGGACTGGAGTCCTTGATGATCTCCACCACATCGTCTCCAAAACGCACACTGTAGAACTCCTGGGATAGAGAGCCAATCCACAAAGTTGTTTTTAGAGATGAAATACACGCCTTTGCACCACTTTTAAATAGAATCCTGAATCAAGATCGTCCAGTGTCATCAAATACACACATTTAAACGACATGTCCACCATTCATTTTTTATATCAACTCACGCAGAGCCCGGCTTAACGGCGCTCCGATTGAACGAAGCCGAAGATCTGATTTGTTGATGGATCCCGATTACCCTACACATTGATGCCGTTTGTCGGCCCATTTTCATCATTATTCACGATTAGATTAGGATTGAAATCAAGATTTCAAAGACTTTTCTAAATGATAAATCATCCAGCCTACAGTCAGTTGTCTAGTCTTACCTCCAGACGGTGGGAGATCTCAGACAGCTTAGTGATCGATGGCTCCTTGTAGACAAACTCTTGCTCATCCAGATCTCCGAAGCGACAGCCGTAGAATCCCACCCGGAAATAAGTCCCGAACATTCTCTGGGCCCTGAAGAGACAACACAAGCCTTACACAGTGGGCAACAGACATTCTCTATGCGTTCAGACAGGAAGTCACAACAAGGCACAGAGTCATGCATGTTTGCAATCTGTTACTGGTAGCGCAGAGTTTAAACAATGTCACCAAATCATCCTTCCACACCGGAGTTCGACCCATATCTGCACTGCATGGTAATGGTTGCGGCTGCGGCCAGTTCCACTTTGCTGCACCTCCATATCATATCGATGATGTACCGTATCTTACTATCCCATCTCCTTACTACCCCAGCTGCATGGATACAAATGACCAATCAGAGCAGGAAAGAAGAAAAAAAGAGGGAGATACAGGGAGGGATGTAATGGGGGATGATCAATTATCATAATGAATGTTATGAAATAAAATAGATGTTCCAAGATAAAACCCAACAGTATAATCTAGAGATAGACTCCATCAACAGAGCAGAGGGATCGTACACTCTCTCTCGCGTCTGGGATTCGATCCTGCAACGGCCCCTGCATGGGGGTGGGCGGAGTCGAGCTGGCGGGAACGTCGGCCGGAGCACGCCCACAAGGAAGTGATATAGCTACGGCGTCACCATAACAACAGGACGCCAACTCCATGAAGAAGGCTGCAGCACCGCAGCGAAACTGTCGAGGTATTTGAAAACCTTTATCTGTCTTGAATAAGAAACTAATATAATTTTATGTAAACATGTCAGACAGAATGAACATAGTTAATAGTAAAATCTAGAGATATATCATCATGTACTCACCAGCCAAGTCAGTCGCCAGTGATACGTGGTAGGGGCGTGAAACACAAGAACGGAACAACAGGTTAACATGTTATGAAAGATAACAATGTGTCAGCTTTGTATATACAAGATGGACAAGTTATTTTATTCCCAAACATAGCAAAATACATGTCTAAAGTAAAAAAAAACTGAACACACTGTGAACACAATTTGAAAGCACTATATTTTTTGGCCTCCATGATTTTTAATATGAAATAAATAACGTCTCGAAATGATGATCAACCTGGAACGTTAATAATATTGCAAACTTATTGATGTCTGGCTATCTTCCCTTATTTCTAGAATTAGCATGGAAGAGCCTGCTCATAACATTGTTTTTCTCACTTAAGTTTACCTATTATATTCATTGTATTGTTTGTGTTGCTTTGGGGCTTAACAGTGTTCAGTATCCGAGAGAATGGGTGGAGCCACGATGCTAGGAATGGAAACTGGCATTGGGAACAACAGTAGTATTAAACACGTTTGAGCGGAGGACGGACTTAATCAAGGAAATGCTGCTAATTACTTGTTATCAAATTAGTTGGCGATTAATTAAATGATCAATTATCATTGATTAATCGGTTGCAGATCTATTATTATAGTCAAGAAGCCATTTAATATTGCATAAAATCACAATTTAAGGCACTTTCAAAAAAGGGTTTTCAGATTTGGATTCATGTACTCTTTATATACCTATCCTCCGGGACTTGGCACTTGTCAAGATGAACTCATTCTAAGCCACCCACTGTGGAGAATATTAGGGGTGCATTACAGCTGCATGATGAATCATTTTGGAATCAAAATTGGATAATTTTGCTGAGAGGGTTTGAAAAAAATAAATCGTCAAATCAGATTTTGTTTGTTTCCCCTTGTTTAGGTTAGGTATTCTCTGTACCTCATTCCAAATAGGGACACAATTTGGCAAGTTCGAAACTGAAACGAAAATCGACAAAAATAATTTCATTTCCATGCAGACTCATACAGAACTAGTTGTTAATAACATAAACTCCTTTTACGGAGGATGAGAGAGAAGAAAGAGGAATGGCTCAGACATTTTGTTAAAAATCCTAATTAGACTAAAGCCAGTTCAAAGGTTGTCAATGTGAAAATTAAAAGGCTTTGACTTTTGTCAGAGGACAGGAGATCTAGCAGATTAGGAGTGGAAGAAAAGATGGCGGCCTACCTCCCATCCAGAACTCTGAGGAAGAAACAGGAGAGAAAATATTAGACTCAAATTGTTCACCCCCGATCTTAGCCAAGTCCATACATAACTTGTATACATATCTTATCACTCACGCTGATCCCAGCGGTAAGTAAGTAAAGGCCGATTTATGCTTCCGACGCATAGCCTCTGCAACCGTCATATCTGTCTCTGTGCACGACCACGCCCCCCCCGTGCAGAGGTTCCGCAACCGTCGTTGCACCTAAGAAAAAAATCCTGACTACGCGCCAGGCGGTTGCGAACCTGTGCGGAAGTGCGCAGAGAAAAAGCAGCTGTGGTTGGTCCTTGGCATGCCTTTCCAGCTGTCTGTGTTGTCTTTCCGTACCGGGGCGAGCCATTTCTAAAAACTGAGGAGCAACTACACCATTATATAAATATATAAGTGGAATATAAACACTTCCACCAGGGCCGCCAAAGTTCTTGTGACTTTCCGCCGGAGTTCTAGCGAGTTCTCAAATAAACTCCCACTTGCGCTTCGTGAAAAATTCCAGAGCGAGGGTGCAGAAGCATACCAGCAAAACTGGTTCACGACCAGATCACAGCCAAAATGCCGCTCGAAGGAAATAACGCACAAATACCCAATGAGTCCTCTGCAGCTAAGGGATCTCTGCCATAGAGTATGCATGTGATACCTGGTTGTAGACTTTGTTAAAGGCGTCCTGCAGTTTCCCGTGTACAGCAGCGAGTTTCTTGAAGTCTCTGTTGGCCTCGTGGATGGGCAGTAGGATCTTATAGACCTCGTTGATGGCCTCGTACATGGCTGCCTACAAACACATTCAAGATTCAGTTTGATTTGCATATACATGACAGCAGTACACACACATGGAGTTTTAGTTGGGCATGAAACAACCCTCAAGATTATTATGAACAAGGTCAACAGAAAAAGAAAGAAAAGCAACACATAAGTTATAAAGTGGCATTGGCATAGAATCAGCACATGTAACATGTCAACATACAAAAATAAGAAGAAGAAATACATTAAAAATAAGCTGGGACCTACCATATTGAAGGAAGCAGCAGCCTGCTCCAGCAGACCCACCAGCCCAGCCTCGCTGAAATACTTCCCAGCACAGATACCTTCCTCCTCGGGGGAGACCACGTCGTCTGAGACGGCAGACTCTTCTAGAACGTTGGAGGAGATGTCCTGGCATGGGGACATGATGCATGGGTTAGACCAGGGCATGGGGACATGATGCATGTGTTAGACCAGGGAATGGGGACATGAGGCATGGGTTAGACTAGGCATGGGGACATGAGGCATGGGTTAGACTAGGCATGGGGACATGAGGCATGGGTTAGACCAAGACATGGGGACATGAGGCATGGGTTAGACCCGGGCATTTTAGCCGTTCCAAATGTACCATCCAAGTACTTATGACGCACTTCCTCTTTCCACTTTTGAATTGAAACAGCTCTCGAAAGAAGTGTAAGAAGTGAGCCAACAAGAGGAGTCCCGATCCAGGATTTTGCACTTCCGATCCGATACCGATATCTGCTGATACCAACCAATATCGTTGAAAACGATATGTTGAAAAGGGTTTTACTCTTGATAATAACTAGCCAGCTGAATTAGGTGCATTCATTTTGAATAATACACATTACTTGGTTATTCAATAAATCAAAGCAAAATAAACACAATGATAAATAACAAAGAATAACCACAACTTTACTTTTAACCCTTTCAACTTTTAAGCCACAAGTGCAGATAATATTGCAAATAGTGGTCTTGAACAAGTGTAACCCAAAACAGTGCACATACTGTATGTATGTATGTATGTATTTGAGACGAAAATATATATACGTTTCTCTTTTGTTTATTCAAACAAAATATATGAAATAAATTTCAAGTGCACAGGGATATCTTCTTTTTAACATCAAAAACAGTCAACAGGTTAATATGCACATTTCCTCCATGTGACAGTGTCTGAGTGACATGAGATAAAGTGCAATAATGCACATCGTCTTCATTGGATGCTCTGTATTCCTCATCTAACCTGGAAGGCCACACAGCCGATGGGCAGGTACGTGCAGTCTTCCAGCATGTTGAGGTATTCGGCCACCAGGGCGGCGCTGTGTACCAGGCAGTGGGCGGCCTCCGCGTGGTTTCCCCGCTCCGAGTGCTTGCCGGCCATGTTCTGGAGCCAGGTCAGACGCAGGTCCGGGGAGGTCTGGTAGCCCTTGGCGATCCTGGAAAGAGCCGGAAATTTGTCATCAGCTTAGCATGTCAGAGCCAAATGAGAGTTTAGCAACTTAAAATCACAGCATTTGATTTTGGGTAAACAAACTTCGGCAAGTGAGAAAATTAAAGTTCTCACTATGTGGCTCTCTTGCCCACTTCCATTCTACTTTGAGGCCTATTCTGGGTTAGTTAAAGTTAGTGTTCAACAACTTTGCCACATATCTCTTCCCCCCTAGGATGACAAAGGTTGTTCAAAAGACTCTACATCTCGATCCTACTACGGCTCTCAGCATCCGCAGTAGCCTTGTCCATGCTCCAATGAGGACATGAGGTAGAGGATGGGCGATAAGGCATATCAGTCAAGGCATGGGTCAAACTCTGGAGGAGCCTGGCAAGCCAGAACAAATGAATCATCCATGCATCACACGCAACTAGAACGATCATTTGGTTTGGATTAAGCAGGCTCAAAACTAAGCTCGGCAGGCGGCCAGCATCACAGCTACGCTCGGCACTGCGGTGGCCGTAGCTCGGCGGCCGCGGATACGCCGTGAAGCGGATGTTCCCACTTACAAGTCATAGCTCCGTTTTGGTGCACGCCCGTATAGTATAGACAATATGCCTTATGCCATCTCTACCATGAGGTGATCTCACCTGTACATGAGGTCGATGAGCATCTCTGGGTCCTGCTGATGTTCCTTCATCTTTACCGTGTCCGTCAGGATCATGTGGAGATTAAACACCAGGTCCTGAACCTACACAGGGCCATACACAGTAAAAATTAGGATCCTGGATGCCCTTGAGGCAGACTGTGGCCCAACAGACCTAATAACTCCACCTCATAACCGGATGTTTCAGCCTCCATTTTCTTTCTCCCCTTCCCCTCATCTCGCATTTTAAAAAAACATATTCCATCTAAAATACAGGGACGCTGTCAGAAGTTAGTGACCTCACAATGGTTTACCTGCTCTGGGAAAGGTGTGTCTCTTGTGTGGGCGTCGTCCTCAGCGTAGGTCAGGATGGTTTTGAGAGAACGCCGTAGGTGCTCCTCATTGAAGCTGTGGGACGTCCCGACCAGAGACGACAGGGACATGGTCACCTGCATCTTCACCCTCGCAAAGTTCTGGAGCCAACGTCACAACATGTACAATAAATAAGAGATGGCAAAAGTACTGTGATTTCTTACATTTGTATTCTTACTCGAGTTGTTTTTTTTACAAAGCACTGATCCAAATATCTACTCAACTAAAGTAAAAAGTTCAGGCTGAGAAATGTACTCAAAAAGTATTTTTGAAAGTAAAAAGAACAGGCTATAAAATGTACTCAAAAGTATTTAGTATAAAGTACAAAAGCTAAATTTGCCTTAACACTTTACAAGCGATATATTTTTTGGAGGGGCACACCCAGAGACTAAATGAAAACAACTTAACTGCTACTGTACTCAGTGCATTACCGGGTATTGCCCCCTACTGACTCATTCACGCTATACATGTAGTCCCACCGTGTCATTGCAGAAAAAAAATAAAAATAAAAAAGTAACGACACCGTTTTGGGAAAAGTAAGGAGTATAAGTACTGATACTTTTGTTAAAAATCGACTGAGTAGAAGTACAAAGTACTCCCAGAAAAAAGTACTTCTAAAAGTACAGATACTTGAAAATTCTACTTAAGTACAGTTCTTTGTACTTCATTACTTGCCATCTATGATAACAATATACAGTCACATTTTTCTGATACCCTTCTCCAAATAGGTTAATTTTCATGTGGGTGTATTAAAGACATTTGAGGCCTATAATTTCAGTGTTTGAATTTAACCCTGTGGAGGAGTGAGTGATGCTCCAGTGGACTCACGTTGCCGATCTCAAAGTTCTGCCTCATGAGGAGGTACAGCGAGGCTGAGGCCTGGCTCCTGACTGAGGCCACGCTGCTGGAGCAGTGACGGAGCAGGCGGAGGCAGAGATCCGCACAAAGCTCTGTGTCTTCTTCAAACACCATCTCTGGAAACTACACACAGTACAGGTCAGGATTTCCTCAAAATACAAGTACAGATTTGTGCTGGCTCTGTGGCTACGCGCAGATACTTGTGGAGTCTCTCTCTCTCTCTCTCTCTCTCTCTCTCTCACTCTCTATAGATATAGATATATAGATATATAGATATACGTATATTTATTTATTCCTGGGAAGGAAGTTTCCCTGGTTGAGAGACTGGTCTACTGGTACCTTGCAGACCAGCGCTCTCTGTGTAGTGAAGCAGTGCTGCAGGTAGAGGGAGCTCTGGTTTCCAGCCAGACTGTGGAGCAACACCTTGAGGACTCCACCCAGAACACTCTCTTTCAGTTCAGACTGGACCACCGTCTGATACAGATATACACATCATACACACACACACACACACACAGATCCACACAGTCACACATACAGATACACACAGACATACATACACAAACACACACACACGCACAGATAGACACACCAACATGTACACACACACACAGATTCAAACATACAGGCACGCACATGTGCACACAGACACACAAATAAACACAACACAACACATACACATTTATTATCTGGGGCTTAGCTTATTAAAAAGGCTAATGGTTTGTGGAATTAATGGTCATGTCTTTGGAAAGAGCAAGTTCTCCACCGTTTACCTTGACCACGATCTCCAGCGTATCCAAGACGATGAGAGAGGCCTCAGTAGCTAGGTTACCATCCACCACCAACTCCTGATCCAGCTCAGCCTTGGTTCTGGACGTGTTCAGTGTTCAGACTATCATCAGTTAGCAAACCATGAGCTTGACATGTATGAAAAAAAGCAGACACACATCAAGGAGTACAATAGGGCTGCAACTAACGATTATTTTAATAATCGATTAGTTGCCTATTATTTAAACGATTAGCCGATATAGATTAGAAAGTCCCTATAATGTTAACGCTGACCAACAATTGCAAGATATTAATCTTGTTAACTTTAAATCTAGTCAAATTTGGTTCTTCTCAACCAACAAATGTACAAGTTACTTTCTCTGAGACAAACGTATTACAATTTATACCGTAATATTCAATCACTATTTATTTTATTATATTTTAAGTTTTTCTTCTTTTTCACCTTTTTTCCATGAGTTATGACCATTTAATATTTAATATTTTCAAATATGATGTATTAATATCAAATTTGCCTGGACCAATTGGGTAATGCCAGCACAAAACTGGAAAAATGACAATGATTCTATTTCTTGGCGATTATCGATTATTACATTAGTTGCCGATTAATTCTTTAATCGATTCGTCATCGACTAATCGACGCAGCCCTAGAGTTATAGTTATAGTATAGAGTTATAGTAAAAAAAACATTTATTTAATAAAAACTGACTTGTCCACGCGCTCCGCGTTCTGTCTCCAGGGCGTGATGTTTTTCCGCCAGCGAACGTTCTCTTGACTCCCATATGGACTCCTCTCTAGGGAAACACACAACCTTCATTTACAATCGTCTGAGAGATAATAACAGACATCAGATAACCGTTAAATAAGTTCTCACATTGACAAACCTTTACATTTTTTAAATTAGCTCTAATTGAAAATGTTAAAGACCTGTAGACATTTTTAAGAGTTAAAATAAATTGTGATTTTGCACTATATACTTCGGTGGGTAGTTCCGGTAAGAATTCTAGGCTGAATATGACTTCTGGTGTCATTAAGTAGATTACGTTATTTTTTAACTTGTCTATTTAATGGGGCAGCACACACCTATTGCGTTATTTAAAATGATGGTGGTAGCTTACCCTGTGCTATTTCACACCCAAATGTTCTAGTGTGGCCTGTTTGTGGTCTGTGCCCCACAAACGGATGATTCAACAACCTGTTCCATTTACTAATTTTACCAGGGAATGCAGCCATCCCATTGGTCCAGAAGAACATGTGACAAAACCAAGTGAGTAACTTCGAGTCGTATTTTCAAAATGTCAGCCCCCTGCTTTTGATGTGTAAACTTGTCTATAGGGCCGTCACCACAAAAAAATTGCTGGATGATTGCCAAATAAGTATTGCAATAATCAACTTATCGTGACTTTTGAGGCATTTCTTCAGCATGCAGACCTCCGTTGGTGTTGTTCCAATTTGGCACAGTATTCGTGAGGTGGACAGACACTAAATATCAGATGGTAAATAAAAAATATTGAATTTCATAATCAAACAAATACAATACAAATCGAATCTGTGGCACTGCACACGAGTGGGGTTGGGTTTTACATGTAACAGCGAATTCTGCACAGTAGATAGAATTAAGAAATATCCCATAGTTCATGGTGAAATGTTCATAGGTAATGATCCAACCCTTGCATGAGATCCAGAATTCCTGGGTTTCCCCCTACATGTACCTCGAGAGCGCCGCACCATCTCTTGCCGAGCTCCGATGGTCCCCAAGATGGCCTCCTCCAGCCGGGCCTTCATGTCCTGCGATTTCTTGAAGGTCAAACTGTTCATACGCTCCAAGGCCTTCTTACCCTGCACACGTACACAGGTTTTCATTGAGCAGTTGACGGTTGGGCATTTTGTTTTAAACATCGATGTTAATAAAGATTAGAGATCAAGTTATATATTCTGACAGAAATAATTATGAAGTTGGCTGCTTCTTTCAGTGAGAGACACCCACCCTGTATGCAAAGCAGGACACACAGGCTGTGTCCGAAATCACTCTCTATACCCTACTCCCAACTCTCTATATAGTGCAACAGCAATGGCCGAGATTTCATATACTGCAGTCGGCGGCGTCAAAATTGTTATAACATTACAAAATTCAACAATCACAAAAAGTCAAAAGTATTTACGTTTATAACTGTGGTCACTATTGAATCCTGCCGCGCCATTTTTTGTAGTTTAGGTAATTTTTAATCTGTCTCGCAATGCATTGTGGGTTATATTGCTTGGTCTAGGGTACATCGATGCTCACAACTTTTTGTATTGTGGGATACATTGAGTGCATTATATAGGATACATGGAGTATTCGGACACCCTTACAAAACGGTGTGCGCCCCATATAGTGCACTATGTAGGGAATAGGGAGCGATTTCGGACACAGCCAGTAAGCTGCAGTAGAGACACACCCTGTATTCGAAGCAGGACACGGTGAGCTGCAGTAGGTCCAGTAGTCTGTTGATGTGGATGACAGAGAGGTCTGCAGACCAGCGCTCCAGCATGCTGACGTCAGCGTTCTTCAACACCCACAGTAGACACACCAGCAGGGTGCGGCTGCACTCCGCTGACAGGCGGCCCTGCGGACACAGAGCTGGAGTCATTGCTAGCTAAATGGCTAGGTGGATGGACCGAGAGGATGTATTGTAGGCACACCTGGGGCGGTCAGAGAGTTTACTGCACCACTACAGTATGAACGGCAGTCACCGAAAACCGTGTTGCATATTCGCAATGTCCACGCTCCGCAGTCACTTGGTCTGGATTAATATACCGTAATATACTTGTCTTTTCTTGTTTTCCCAACGAGTCATGGTGTGAATAATACATTGGTACATCGTTTCCCAATTTATCAAAAGTCATCTTACCAGGTTCTCCAATGATCAGACGGTGTGGATGTATTCACCAGGGTTTATTCAGGATATTGATACTTCACGACAATTCAGCAATTGGCACAGGCAGTTATAGAGTGAGACCCCCATCGTCCCTCCATGGCACCAGCATCAGAACCCGAGACACTTGCGCTCACTTCCCCTGTTCCGCTACTTGACGTCGTTATGCTCAACCCCTTGTTGGGGTGGAGCAAGTAAGAATAATACAAGCTGGCCGTCTGCACTCCGCAGCGAGTCACGAGGTCAACAAGATTATTCCCGGTGCCATTTACCAGACAGGTTCTTGGTTGGCCTTCACCAACATCAATACAAGCAAGACAGACTTTTGATGACTTCTGCAACTGTTTTATGGTACGTACATGATCCATATGTGTCCTGTGGGTGGTTATAATTTTCACAATGTTTTCACAATTTTAGCCTGGAAAAAAAAAAAGTAAATTTTCGACCCATTAAACTTTGGTGCAGTTGTTACTAATAACACACACTAACCCCAGTGTTGTTGGGCAGGGTGAAGTTGTTGTTCTTGTTCCCATGAGGCAGAGGTGAGCCGGCAATCGCCATGGCAACCGACTGATTGATGGTGCTGTCCTGGTCCAGTCCGTCCCCTTGGCTGGAGGCCAGACGCATCCGACACATGCTGGAGTCTACAGACACACTAGTCAATACGGGATCCTACACAACCCACTGGAGTCTACAGACTATACATTTAAACAGAATCTACATTTGACCTGCAGCCAACAACGAAGTACGTAACATCCAGATACCATGAGAACAACAGAAGAACATTATCACCATTTTTCCAAGTTGACCTTGTTGAGAAGGTTAGCTTAGTGTATGGTACTAGAAAGGAAGGAAGACAGATCTGGATTCATATAGTGAGTGCTTTTCTACCACATAGTGGTACTGGTGCTCAGAAGCGCCTTACAGGAATCTTCCAGTCACACATCAATGTTGTGTGGGCACTACCCACGACCCACAAACAATTTGGGGTTCAGTGTCTTGTCCAAGGACAAGTGTCCGCAATCGCTCTCTATTTCCTATATAGTGCACTATATGGGGCGCACGCCATTTTCTAGGGGTGTCCGAATACTCCATGTACCCTATATAGTGCACTCAAAAAAATCCCACAATACACTGTGAAATGCAGTGAGCATCGATGTACCCTAGATGAAGCAGTATAACCCATAAAGCATTGAGAGATGCATTAAAGATGACCTGAACTACAAAAAAATGGCACGCCGGGAGTCAATAGCAAACGACCATGGCAAATAGTTTTAAATGCACAAGTCATTTTTAGTGATGATTGCTGTATTTTACAATGTTATATTTTTGACGGCACCAACTTTAGTGTTCGAAATGTCGACCGTTGAGTGCACTATAAGTGAGTGCACTATATAGGGAGTAGCAATTTTGGACACAGCCTTTCCCATGGACACTGTCGGAGCTGCAATTCAACACACCAACCTTTATGTCTTCAACTCTCCTCCCATTAGAGCGGACGCTCTACCAACTGAGCAACATATACCCCACCATATTACTTAGCACAGTCAGGTAGATATTAATGCATTGAGTGATATATTGAATGCTAACAATGTCACCTGTGAAGTCGTGCAGCTGGGACAGAGCTTCCATGACGATGTGGATGAGGGGCAGGTAGAGTTGGGCGAGGTGCGCCCTCACCTGTGGGTCGGAGTAGCGCGGGTCGCAGTCATGGCTGCACAGCAGGGAGTGCAGCGCACTGATGGCTTTCTTATGGAGGAAGAACACACTGTGGAGAAACGCACACAGTCACTGGAGAGAAACTGCATCTATAATCACCTGCGCCGAGGCTGCACCGCAAAGCAGGTTATGTTTTTGGTCGCGTTGGTTTGTCTGTCTGTCAGCAGGATAACTAAAAGAATTATGCACAGATCTGGATGAAATTTCATAAAGTTGTTGGAAATGACAAATGGAACAAGTGATTACATTTTGGTGCATTTCTGTAAGTAACTATAAGTAACATAACATAATAGCGTCTAGTTTGACAACTGTTATGATCTTACAATCTGCCTCCAAGTCACCTCCAACAACACACAGCAGTTGAC
>OMKY01119882.1:16861-33359 GCA_900302395.1 Bregmaceros cantori | reverse complement strand
TCAAGAAAGCAAGCGCAATTTAACCGGAGAAGGCTGAACGTGCAAGCTCCATTCAAGCGTAGGCGGGTCTGTGGCTAAAACCTGCACCGGATGTAATTACATGTGGGCCGGAAGTAGTCGCAGTTTCGGCGACAGCGGCACGGAACAATAAAACAAGTGGAGCTGTGTTCCCGGGTACTCGGTGCTTGCTGTATGCGCCCAAACGACTCGCCAGACCCTCGGCCAGGTGAGACAGGTGTGCGAATACGATGTAAACGCTCACACGGGGTATTTTGGACACCTGTTTGAAATACACTTTACCTGTAGCTAATGCTAAGCACCCACACACACATACATACGGAGCCTGCTTAGCGGAACTCCCCGTCTTGCCCTGCCATTCACCTACTTGGACGCTTTTAAATCTCAGCAATCATTTTCTGGAACAATCGTTTTACAAAAGCTTTAATACAGCCATGCTATTTTTGCCTTCTCACATCCCGGTGGTCAATTATTTTAGATCATACATTTTTTTTTTATTATTTAGATAATATAGTCAAGATATCTCACGCTCCCAAATCGCAGCGATCATATTATTTGGATAATCGTTTTAGATTATTTTATTTTTCAAGTCGTCTTTGTCGCTCCCAAATTGTATATAGTTACAACACTGGCCTCGGCATGATTGTTAAAGTGCATCTAATCCAATTGCATGCAAATGTAACTTATCTAGATCGATATTTTAAAATGGTTATTATATGGTACTACATTCCTAAATCAGATAACGGTAATCTGTTAATTCCCAGTACCCAACCGTGTGTGTGTGTGTGTATACAGATGTTTGATTGTTTGTATGACATTTGGAATCGCACAATTTTTCAGTGATTTTTATTTTTTTTTCCCCACCCTCTCAGTTCATTTTCACAATGTTTTGTTAATTGTATTGATTATTAGAATTGACCAAGTCATAATTTTCGAGCTGTTTTCTATTGTTATTCAATTTGATAGATTTTTTTTCCTATTTCCAACATAATCACTTCAAGCCCTCACAAAGAATACATGGCAGAGGCTTTTTTTTTTAAATGTAACTTTTATTTTCAACAATGTCTGCGTTTTAAACGACAAACACAATTCATTTGGCACCACCGGATTCCTAGTCATGTCGCCACAAAAAAATATTTCTTCATGGTATTATTGCGCGTTTGTAGAGGAAGAAGAAATGGGGATAGCTACAGATATAGGAAAATGCAGAAGTAGCATTGTTATGCAAACACTCAGCCACCTCTTGAAATACCTCTACTTACTCTTATCTTGCGCAATCGCACATCAGTCAAGTGTAATTCCATATAAAAATTATCCAGAGAATACCATTTATATATTTAATCTTTGTACCACATTTGCACTGATGTTTGAAGGTCCACCACATATAGTATTCACAAATGATATTTGAATTCAACAACTTGTAATGTAAAAAAGATAGTCTACTTTCTGGGGGAGGGCTGTTTAGTTCCTGTTCTGTTCTTTAGGACAATTGTTTTTGCTTTTATGGTACTGTTGGCACATCAAAATGGCTATATGTTTTCTTGGCAGAGCTTGTGTTGTGACGTGTTGTTGTGGTTATGCATTTTATGGCAGCAGGTGTTTTTAATGTATTTGTATTTATTGTATTTATATATAGATATATAGTTGTATGTATATATAGATATTATTATATCGTATTTATTGCATTTATGTTTTATGCATTTTTTTAGCTGTTAATGTTAATGCGCGAGAGTAGGAGACGGATGTTTTCAACACACGGTGTCGCGGCACGATTATAAGAATTTTAATCTTAGATACCCGGAATAAATAGAAAGGAAAAAGCCAGGGACAACGCTGCGTGATATGATAGAACATGTTTGGGATCGCCGAATCGACAATTAGAGTAAGCGGGACAGAGTAGTGGCGCCCGCACGGCGTTGTAACGCACCGAGATGAATGTTAATATATAATATTAATAAAATACAATACAAAATACATGTTTGTCACTGTCAAAGTATTTGGCACGGTAATGAAAGTGCTTCGGGTGAGTGTAAAATGGAGGTGTTTTGTGATTTGAGACGGTGCTAAATCCCGACAGTGGTGCACTAAAAAAAACAGTGCTCTATATTTCTATATTGCACTGACTAACCAAAGTGTGCCATTTGAGACACGGCAACAGAAATAAAATGTAATTGTGCCAATGAAAAGCTAGCAGATTGTTTACCAGCCCTACCCCACTCTCTGTTTCTCTGGCTCTCAGACATCACTTGAATCAGAACCATTTTAGTCAAGAAACACAACCGAAGATTAAGAAGCAACTCTTTATTGAAATTAGAATTATCTTGGTAGTATGGCTCTGTTCGGAGGAACTCTCCTATTTCCATGAGTACCATAGAAAAGCACTAATTCAGGGAGCAGCAGTAATATAGACAATTTTCACCTTGGCACGCAGGGTGAGAAGGCAGCAGTAGTTTAGGGGATTCTCACCCCAGCACGCAGGGTGAGATAGCTAACCCCCCCATGAACAGAGCCAAGCGACGTGACAAGAGAACATGTCACATCATATGCGACACTTTTTCCATCTTGGTTAGATGGAGCTGGGGAAACAAAGCACTACATGGTTTAGGAGCGGATAGAATTGATAGGGCGTGCGGAAACGGTCCAGCCAATCGCTAGGGTAGAGAGTTAATCAGCTGAAGGGATGCACCTGGATCAATTAAGAATGAATGAAGGGGAAGGTTGCTTCTAAACTGTCATGGCTTGCTAGAAATGACGGTAGTACATTAAATGTATGCCTCCTGTTGCAGACGCAGAGCGACGCCCCGTGCATGTGGACGGGTAGAAGCGTCCACCTGGCCCCATGATGGCGAATGTGTCTGGGGACGTGGAGAGCAACACGGTGTGTACTTTGAAAGATTGCAATGTTAAGGTGATGTTTCTGCAAGGGGTTAAGCTATTGCCATGTTCAGCCACCACAACCTATTTGATCTGTTTAGTGAATGTTCCTCTACTGCTATGTTTGTATTTTTTTTAGTTCTTTTTTTTTTACATATTCAATATAAATAATTAGGGAAGCAGCTAGGGCTGCAACTATCGAATATTTTAATAGATTATTATGTAGATAAGAGAGATGTTTCGATTCCAATCGATTATTCTGGAAAAAATTAAAAAACTTTATGATATTTCACTGAATAATGAAGTAATTTACTTTTTCATTAACAACCATTTTTATTACACCTCGAGGCATACGAGCTGTGACTAGCTTCCACAAAAAAAAGAGATGAAAAACGGGCAAACACATTGCATTTAATTTATGGAGAGGGGAGGAGATATTATGATCTGACCACACATTTAAAATTGTCTGTGTTACTTAAAAAAGGCGAGTATTTGATTACTCGAGTACCTCGAATAATCGTTTCAGCCCTAAATGTAGCTGTCGATTTTATTTCTTTACATTTGTTTTAAGTTATAGACAAGCTAATGTAGAAGCTGGCAGCCAAATGGCTAATTGATCAGGTTAAGCATTTTTGTAGAACTTTTTTTCTAAACTGCCTTTAAAAAATCATGTAGTTCAGTCACAGTGCTTGATGTTGTAGTGTTGGTTCCTAATGTGAGATATTCATATTCGCATCAACTGGTTGTGTCTTATGCTTTACCAAATACACATTGGATCATGGATCATCTTACCTGATCTCCAATGAATAGACTGGATGTGTCCTTTATAGTGGTGCACTGTTCCGATCCTCAGTTTGGTGATCGGGGGCCGATCAGACTTTTTTTCCCAAGGATCGGGACTCGTGATTCCCGATCAGGAATGGTAAATAAGTCGGGGATCATGCCAAATGATTGTTCATTACTTTGGCTATTATTGAAATTGACAATTGTGCCAAATAGGTTGGGTACTACCCATTTTTGCAGGATCAAGACTGTATCAGGGATCGGGAAACTGTACCCAAGATCAGGGGCAAAAAAAATTAAAAATTAAAATTAGGAGATCGGGAGCAAAAAAAACGTGATCGTTGCACCCCTAGTCCTTTATTCAGTATTCCTCAGCTCTTTTCAGCAAGTTTGACAAAGACTGGTGAATCACAGACATTCCCTCTCCCCCTCAACCCGGGAAGTTCACCTGTGACCTCCGACCCGAGCTGCCGACTGGAGCCAAAGCTACCAGCCACCATGAGATGCCAAATGTTTATTGGAAGTGGATTTGGCAACATCACTAGCCTTCCTTGTGGTTTACCCTTTCACCCTAATCTTAGTAACACTGAAAGAAATGTTACTGCCTAGTTGCAATGGTAGACTTTTGAAAAGTTTTCACTGTTCAGAACCAATTAATACCAGTAGTTAGTTCTTCAACTAGTCTGAGATTGATTGAAAATCTCCAATCCTCTGTTGAATGAGTTCTGTTAACCAATCAAAACAAATTAACTAAATTCATTCTTGTTCTCTCTTCTTCCCAGTCCTCCGTTAAAGGAGTTCTGTACCAATCCCAATTACTGTCCTTAACTGGGCAACCCAGGTTGAAAGATAGTTGGGTAAATTTGTAAATCAAAATCTAAAAGCGCCTTGATACAGCTTCGGCTGGGATTTTGGCGCTATATAAAAATCTGTTGAGTTGAGAACAATTGGTAAACAATTCCTTTTGGACAGTTTCTATGCAATGTTTGTGATGGGTGTTTAATTGTGTGTCTTGAACAAGACTGGCTGACGACTTCTGGCCACACAGGTTTTTTTTGTTACTTTCCCCCCCAATGCTCACAATCAGATGAACTTGTCCGAGATCTATGAGAACCAGGGCAGTGTTCATGTGAGTAGAGTCTCAACCTTGACCTGGCTGTCGTTGATGCCCTGTCTCTTGCTGATAAATATAGTAACCTCTCTTTCACCTGTTCAGTCAGGGGGCACTACTCGAAAGATGACAATTTCCACCTTCTACCGTATTTTCTGGACTATAGACGAGTTTGCAACCAAAAACATTGAATGCATTGTCTTGTCCCAGTCCCACCTTAATAAACCCCCTCCCACATCTGCACAGTGGCTGAATTTGTGGAGTTTTTAGTCGCTAAGCTTTATGAGTTTTGGGTGTGTTCTCCCACTGTATAGACGTTGGAAGCCCTCGTAATCTCTGCAATTTTTGCCAGAATTGGAACTGAAGAATAATAGAAAATTTCTTCATAATATTTTTTCATAATTTTATAGTTTAGTTTTTGAACACTGGTTGCTTTTTACTCCTCTTTTTCGTGTCTTTTTTTGAGAACATCAAATGCATATATAGTATGGAAAATACGGTACATATCCCTCCCTGACTTTCTCTCTTAACTCTGTGATTTTTACTCTCGGCTAGGGCTGGACGATATACCGGGAAAAAATGATGTACCAAAAAAACTTTAAAAATACAAAAGAATTTTAGCCATGTTTCCACCACTCACCTCCCAGTTTGTGCAACTGTGTGCAATATCATGTGACTACATATGCTCCCCTGTAGTGGCCAGTGTTTGTAATTGTTTTTTATAGGCTTTATCTACAATGAAGATTGAACTACACTGCCATCTCTCGGCAAGTGTTTTTAATTTTATTTCAATGTCATTTAATATAATTAATTTAATTACATAAATACTATTGTTAGAAATACTCAAATTGGGTCCGCGTTGGCCAAGTGGTTATGGACCTAACACGACCCCATTGAGGCCATTCATGTTAGTGCTGCTGTGTCTACCGGAGCGTCCAGTGTCGCGAATTCGACTACGCTCGTCGACTTGTCTTCAATGTCTACCCCCGATCTCTTCAACCCAGTTTCCGGCTAATCCTATCCAATTAAGATGGAAAAACGGCGCTGATGCCGGAAAAAATAACTTAAAAAAAAAAAAAAAAGAAATACCCAAATAAATACACATACCAAGGTGAACTGCAAAATATACCTCATTGTGGCTTTTTGTCCATACCGCCCAGCTCTACTATCGGTTAACTAGTCATTGAGCGTTCATGGCACTCCTCCACAAACACATGTTCCCAAAGTGACACAGTCATCCAATATACTGCAAACACCTGCAGTTCCCGCGTGGGAGAGTCCAAAGTTTGCCATCCCTAGCTGGCGGCACAGTGACGTGGCCGGGGACACGTGGAGTTTGTTGAGACACGTGCAGATAGCAAACTTAAGAGAAAGCCCGACTAGGACTCAGAAATGGGAATGCATTTAAAAATGAAGTTCTTCATCTGAGTCATCTTTATTGCCACTTGTCAATCAACAAGTCACAGGATTTTATTTTATTTTTTACGGTTCCAGTACAAAGAACGTGTGTGTGAAAAGCGCAAGAATTTAAAAACACAAGGGGTATGCATCAATAAGTCGATAGTTCTTAGTGCTGGAGCAAGGCATACGTCTAGTGCAACCCCCACAGCTCTTGTGGGGGTCCTACCTGGCTCTCTCGCTCTCTCACTTCCTCACACACTACCCTTTTTTATTTTTTTATTTTTTACAATTTTCATGGTTGGTCAACTCAATGCTCAGTTACTAAAAGGGCTTTGAACCGGTTCAAGGAACGAAAACTGAAAACTTTTTGAATTTTCCAGGGAACAGAAACAAAACCGGAAACATTATTTTTTTTAATGTTCTGGAGCAGGAACACTTAATAATGGTAATTGGTTAATGCCGGTTTTTTTGTTCCTCAAAAGAGTGCACTTTAGGATAACTTCAAAAATGTAGACTGTAGAGCGCTACCAACGGGCAGCAGCGAGTCTCTGTAGCGAGTCGTTGTGGGTTCGCCCCGACATATATTATATGGCATTAAACAGCTGACAGGAGCAAAATTGACCGTTACGGTAACGATATTTTTGTCTTCTAACCGGTTCGGGAACGTCAATTTATTGTTAGAACTCATAACAGGAAACGTTATAATTCTGTTTCTGTCTGAACGAACCGAACTGAAAAAATATCGTTCAAAGCCCTGGTTACAAATGCCTCGCTTAGGAAATACATTAATTTTCAGATTAGTCAATTTAATCAATGCCTTATGGTCGAATACTGAATTAATGAAAAGACCAGATCTTATATTAACTTGCCATTCTGGTGTTTGGCCCAAGCAGCCGACAAGCCCTGGTCAGGAACTCCCCGATGATTCCGGTGGACTGCGACTGCGCGCCCGCACAGGAAGACCCAACGGCGATGGCAACTTCCCCACCGACGACGCACCCAGCTGCGACACTATCCCCGAGCAAAATGGCGGTCCCCCGTCAGCGGGCACCACTGCTGGCACGCCTCCGGCCCGGGGCGCCGGTGGCGGTGCGAACGTCGAGGATGACGAAGAGGAGCTGACGCTGAAATATGGCGCCAAGCATGTCATCATGCTGTTCGTCCCCGTCACGCTTTGCATGGTGGTGGTGGTGGCCACTGTAAAGTCTGTCAGCTTCTACACACAGAGCGACGGGCAGCGACTGTAAGTCTGTGGTCCATATTCCACCCCCCTCTAGTTTTAATATCTAATCCCTTGATTGCTAACATTAACATATTTACGCAAATCTTTGAAAGCCCACACATTTTTCTGTACTATTAACTAGGGATGGGAATTTGGTTAAAATTTCTTGGTTGGCGTGCTGCCCAGTAGCTCAGTCAGTTAGACAGTGCACTGGAAAGCATGCATATGCCTTAATGGCGCGGTGAGTCGGTGGTTCGAACCACTATTTTCCGCATGTCTACCCCCATCTTCACCCGTTTCCACTAACCCTAATAAATAAAGCTTGGAAAAAACAGCCTGAATGGGCTGGAAAAAACTTTTAAAAAATGTCTTGGTTGACCGCTGAGAGAACTAACTGATCAATTTTCAACCAAAAAAAAATCTTTTTAAGCAGTTGAGTGTGACTACAAGACGTCTGGCTGTGTGTATACACCGTAGACGGTGCACACACCAGGAAGAGGGATTTCTCTGTGAATGATGGCAGTTTCACCACTCACAACTTGAGATCAAACTGTTCAACGTATTTAAATGATCAAAGTGAAGTCATTTCAAATCAATGACTGTGGATATCAATCAATCGATATCCACCGTCCCTGTCGATGGGTCTTAATTAAAATTATTAATACTTTATTCAGTTAAGGAATCAGCAATTATTAATTACAACGAATTATTTCAATAGTTGATTTGTTGCCGATTATTGAAACTATTAACTGACTAATCGTTTGGATATATTTTCCTTAAATTCAAAATATTTGCAGTGACACAGAAATTAATCTTGTCAAATTTGAATATATATATTCACATTAGCCAAAATATGTACAACGATTTAGTTGCTTACTCATTTATACGCCAATTTGTTCATGGTTTTCTTCGTATTCATGAAGAAAACCATATTAATCATATCTACAATTTGCTGACACCAACAGGTATTTGTGTCAGGTTAGGTTAGGTTTATGGGTTAGGTTTAGGGGTTAGGTGTAGGGGTTAGGTGTAGGGGTTAGGTGTAGGGGTTAGGCGTAGGGGTTAGGCGTAGGGGCTAGGCGTAGGGGCTAGGCGTAGGGGTTAGGCGTAGGGGTTAGGCGCAGGTTTGCAATCTTGAGTGCTTCTACTTCATGAACATGTAATGGATGAAAACTGCCACTAGATGTCAGTATGTTGACTGTTGTGCATCGAGGCGTTTCAATGGCGCTATGATTTGATTCCCTTGTATCCTTAAGCCCATAGACAGTCATGTTGGATACAACTGACTGATTGGTATCAGTTTAAATGTTTCTAGCCAATTTATTTAGTTATAATTGAAAAAAACGACAGCGCTTTAAGCACGCCATGTTTTGATAATATCATGTCAATAAAGTCACTCTTGATTTGAAATGGCATACATTTAAAAAATTAATCTGAATCCAATTCACCAATCCAATTCGCCAATAAATAAATAAAATTCTGGTATCGCATTGTGTATATTAATTAGGGCTGCAACTAACGATTATTTAAATAGTCGATTAGTTGATTAATCGTTTCAATAATCGGCAACTAGTCGGTTCGATATGTTTCCTTTCAAAAATCCCCAAAATATTCACAGCGACACAGAACTGGATCGTGTCAACTTGAAATGTAGTCTATTTTGGTTCACGTTGGCAAACAAATCTACAACAATTTAGCACAAATTCATGTTTTTATCAATAATGTTCAATAATTATGAATCACATTTTTGATTTTCAGAAATTATGATTATTAATTGAGATTATTACTATTATTAAGTAATATCAAATTTGTGTAGATCAATAGGCGGTGGGGTCAGCCAAAAAAATGCCATCAATGATTCAATTCCTTAGCGATTATCGATTATTGCATTAGTTGTTGATTTAATTTCTTAATCAATTAGTCAATTTGTCAGTGAACCTTTGTCCCACCTTTGCTGTGTCGTGCAGGATCTACACGCCGTTCTCTGAGGACAAGACCGAGGTGGGGGAGAAGGCGCTGAGTGCGGTGCTCAACGCTATGATCATGATCAGTGTCATCATCGTCATGACTGGAGTTCTGGTGCTGCTCTACAAATACCGCTGCTACTCTGTGAGCATCCACACACACACACACACACACTCCGATATGCAGCTTCATAGTGATCAGAGATAAAAATCAAATTGGGGCGGCAGAACCAACGCATCGTCCATGCATCGCACATCACCTAGACTCTTGCATTGGGTCTGTGAAAATCAGGGTCCCTGTTGGTACGAAAGCAATTGACCAATCAGTGCGGGACGTGGGGGGAATTTGTACGGGCTACATTAGACGTGGGCGGAGTTTGTACAGGCTACGGGAGACGTGGGCAGAGTTTGTTGTCACGCATCCACGCCGCATGTCCCACCTATTGCGCTGTGACTGGATAACACAATTTGATCAATACGTTTTGGTTTTTTTACGCTTTCCGACTCTGGTTTTACCAGACCCAATGCAAGCGTCTAGCGATGCATGGACGATGCGTTACAGCTATCGGCTATTTCGGTAAAACAGGACTTTGAAAAAAAATAAACACATTTGTTAAATCGTCTGGATGAACAGCATTTTAAAATGGTTTGCCTGATACAATTTTTCCTCAAGAGATGCAAAAGATTCTATTCAACTTTATTTCTGAACTTTTATTTCCACCCGCAAGTGCCGAGCAAAGTGCTGTTCAAAAGCCATAAGCCAGGGCAAGACGCTAACAAGAGACTGTAAAATGAGGACCAAAACACTGTACAAGAACACAGGACACAGCAGAACCATTTCAAGACATGTCAGCCTGCCAAATGACTTGCACAAGAGAGAAATGAAAAAAAAATTACACTCTTCCAAAAGCCAAAGAGAAGTCATGTATTTTTAAAAGACATTTAAGAACTGGGAGGGGCGAGGCTGCCTTACGGGCAGGGGCAGCTCATTCCAAAATCTCGGAGCTGCAGAGGCGAACGCTGCGTCTCCTCTGTGCTTCAGACTAGTCCTTGCAACACCATCCTGGTGCCCAGGGCTGGCTGTACAGTTGAAGCAGAGGTATCTTGGCGATTAAGACATATAAACGTTTAATATTGATTGATTCTGTACTGCGCAGGGAGCCAGTGTGAGGATGCCAAAATGGCGAGTGATGTGCTCACATTTTACACATTTAACACCCATATTTCTAATAGGGGTGCAACGATTAATCGATTAATCGGTGACTAATCGATTAACAAATTAATCGACAACTAATGCAATAATCGATAATTGCCAAGGAATTGAATCATTGTTATTGTCGGCATTTCCTTTGCCGACACCACCACTTATTTGTCTAAATAAATGTAATATAGAAAATCCAATAAATTATTAATAATTATTCAATTATAAAAATATTGGTGTATAAATTAATTTTAATGACGTTGTGGCATATGATTAAAGTTTCTGTTGAGTAACATAGTTCAGATAGATATGAAATTCAGCTGCTAACGAGCAGTAGCTGAAGTACTATCCTAAAAGGTTGAACCATTAATCGAGGCAAGACATTTCCTCTATGCTAGAGTTTTTTTCGTGTGTGTTTTGATGAATTGTCTAAATCGAAATGATGCTGCATGCTGGTCTTGGGACACGTAATTTCAGAGTGCTGCAGATCAATGGCACATTAAGTTGCTGTGGTTTAACATTTTGTTAGATATCGTTTATACAGAATATATTTGACTTTGAAACTTCCGTGCAACTGCATGAAAACCTGGTTTAAAACGGCATTACATTCGTTTCCTCGTCTGTCCACAAGATGGTGCCCCAGATGCATGGAGCTTGATGACTGACAGTGAAAGTTGGATGGATGCACAACCGAAATAGTCTCCCAGACATAAGATATGTTAAGATATATGACGAAAACTGGTTTTGTGGATTTCATAAGAAATCGTTTTTCTGTTTCTGTTCTGTAAAAAAAAAGTGAAATTCTGTCTGTTCTTGGTGTTCGTTTTCGTTCCTTGAACCAGTTCGGAGCCGTGTTTGTAGCCCTGGCCACAGAGCCAGTATGAATGAGCCCTTCCACTGTGGGTACAGTGTGCTAAGCCATGTTGTCTTGGCAGGTGATCCAAGGCTGGCTGTTCCTCTCCTCACTGCTCCTGCTTTTCCTCTTCTCCTACATCTACCTCAAGTGAGTGGTGCTGGTGTGTAGAACGGTGTATGTACAGTTTCTGGTTGGTAAAAATAATAAATAACAAGAAAATATTAGCTTAGGATACTCAGCCAAGTTCACTTGTCAAGAATTTCTTAGTTTATACAGCACATTTTTGGCAGGAGGGCGGAGAAGCAGACTTATGCCAGAGATGGGAATCGAGCTCACAGCTACGTGCAGAGAATGGGGCTGCACAGCTACTGCACCACAGAGCCAGCCCCCATTTGACAGTTAACTTAGCAATCAATCATATTTAAAACTAACTTAACGAAGCATTTCTTTTTTTTTATTTCATTTGCTAAATATTGTTTGCTTCTAAACTTGTTTTTTTTTTTCATTATCTTGTGGACAGCAGACAGAAACTATGGACTCAATGTCTGTGTCTGAAATCGCTCCCTATCCCCCATATAGTGCACTATATGGGGCGCACGCCGTTTTGTAGGGGTGTCCGAATTCTTCATGTATCCTATATAGTGCACTGAAAGTATCCCACGATGCACCGCGAGATGAAGTGAGCATCGGATGTACCCTAGTCGAAGCAATATAACACATAATGCATTGCGAGACGTTTTAAAAATGACCTAAACTTAAAAAAATAGTAGGTACTTTTGACTTTTTCTGATGATTGTTGAATTTTATGAATATATTTTTTTATGATTATATTTTATAATAATTTTGGCGGCACCAACTCTAGTGTCCGAAATCTCAGCCGTTGCTGTTGAGTGCACTATATGTGGAGATAAGGCCGAATCACCTACGTAATCTGTATGTACATTCCACGTGTTTCCGCCTTCATACCTCTGAGCGTCTTTTACGTTACCGTGTGCAACAATAGCTAGTTATACTCAATAGCGGCCCGCACATTTTCCAGTAGTGTTGCTCCGTTTCATCCGTTCGCACGTAATCATAAGGTCCCCAGATCCGTGTCAATTTACGTACGTAATCGACGGAGAGAACACGTGAAACGCTCCATCCATACCCGTATCCGTAGTTTACATGAGGTATGAATGGGCCTATAGGGAGCTATTTCGGACACAGCCAAAGTCATCTTGCCATTTTTTTTTTCCCGTTTTCCTTGCCGGCCACAGGGAGGTGCTGAAGACCTACAACGTGGCCATGGACTACATCAGCATCGCCGTGATCATCTGGAACTTCGGCGTGGTTGGCATGGTGTGCGTGCACTGGAAGGGCCCGCTGCGTCTACAGCAAGCCTACCTGATCATGATCAGCGCCCTCATGGCCCTGGTCTTCATCAAGTACCTGCCAGAGTGGACCGCCTGGCTCATCTTGGCAGTCATCTCTGTCTATGGTGAGGACCGTCAATGGTTGCCATTCTCCCCCCGACCACAAGCCATCTTAATATAACCTAAATGCAGAGATGGCAAATAACGAAGTACAAATACTTAAGTAAAATGTTCAATTATCTGTACTTTTAGGAGTATTTTTTTTCTGTGATTACGTTTTACTTGTAAAAAAATATCTGTACTTCTACTCCTTACGATGCATCTTACTAGATCAACCAAGTTGCCACACACAATATCTGCTATCAATGTAGTAATTTGACTCTTCCCAGATTTAGCACAGTGCTTAGACCTAAAGGACTGCCAGCCTGCCACTTCTCTAACCACAGCTTGTCTCCACAGACCTGCTGGCAGTGTTGTCCCCCAAAGGACCTCTGAGGATACTGGTGGAGACAGCCCAGGAGAGGAACGAGCCCATCTTCCCTGCCCTCATCTACTCCTGTAAGAATAGTCAATACACTCACCCCTGCCACTGAGGTTGCTCTGAAAGGTTAACGAAGGACATTTTGATCCAAATCTGGTGGACATTTTGTTCTTAGTGCTGACAAGACACCATGTGTGTTATTCGCTCACCTTGCTATGTGCATGATCTAACGGAATACTAGTATTTGGCCTGTTATTCATGCTGAATTATTTGACACACGAAAGACTATACTCTAAAAGACTTGCAAACTGTCTGTTTCACACAAGAATATAAAGTTGTCAAAGCCTAGAAGTAATCATTCCTAGCTTTGTCTTAGGCAGAATTAAGTTATGGGTAACTCCCAGGCAATGGATAAACCATGAACATTTTAACATTATTAATATTGATATGTTTATTCAATTTTCGGTGGTATTTTGGTCAGGTTTGTCATTCTCAAGTGATCGTTTGAAAAGTATACTAGAGCTGCAACCGATTAATCAATTATTGAAATAATCGCCCACTAATTTGGTAATCAGCAGTGATTACCAAATTACACTGAAATGTGTTTCGTATTTGTTGTTCGCAATGCTGGTCTACATTACCTGTGTCATGGCCCTAATATAAAGACAACATGTAAGCTTGGGTGAATACTTAGGCGGGAAGCATGTCGCTTTTGCTGGATGCCCCAGGGGAAATGTTAAAATAAACCAATATGTTAGCAAGGAAGAGTAGTGTCTTACGTGGTAATACTAAAAAGAATGAAATATTTGCAATGAGTAGACAGCGAAACAGAAAAACATTTGCATTATCAATATTGCAAACTTTAAACATTAATTTGCGTTAATAAATTGATCCGATTTTAATTGAGAAATGAGCCAATAAATCGATTAATCGATTATTAAAATAATCGTTAGTTGCAGCCCTAAAGTATACCAAACATTCAAAAGGTATGAATGTGTCAACACCATTAAATATATAAATGAAATATGCCATGCAGTATGCGCTCTAAAAGTTCCGAATCCTGTTATCCAGCAACAATGGTCTGGCTGGTCAACATGGCCGATACGCAGTGGCCTCCAGAACGGAACTCTGAGAGGAACGCAGAGGCTGGCCCTCCTCCAGCGCATCCCCAGGGTGAGTACACTTCAGCCACAGTTATGCAATACTTAATATTGAGGCCGTCAAATGGCTCAACTCAAATGTTTTTCACCCTAACGGTGTGTTTCCATTGGAGTTCGATGACGGCGTTATTAATTCTTCACAAACAGAGAGGGGTAGAGGCCAATCACATTCGTCAATCGTCACTCTTCACTCACACACATACGCACTTCAACTTTTTCAACCCCCCGGTCCACCGCCTCACTCGTTTCTACGTCTAATGTCCGTGCATGTCTTCATCAAATTACATCAGCGTGGCTGCTTAGTCGCGCAGCAACTGGTCGCCGGACGCAAATTCCTGCAGCGCGTGTCAATGCCACATCACTTCCCATTTACTTTCATGGTATTTTCGGGATTTTCGCCGCGACAAGCGGCAATGAACTCCAATGGAAAGGCACCGTTAGGCACCGCTAGGACTTGAGTCCCTGTGCAAAATTGTGCAAAATGATCTACACTATATGGGGAACAAACATATTTGTGATATCCAAATTTCAGTGTGAAACACATTCTATGCACCCATGAGCATGATCACAGCCAAAATGCCACTCAAATGGAATGGAAAAATGCAGGAGGAACCAATGAGTCTTCGGCACCTAAGGGTTATCGCAAACATTTTTATTTCTCACCAACTCTCCTTGCAGATTGTGGGGTCCATTTCATTCTTGGCTTGGAAGAGCCTATTCTTCCGTGCTAGCTTATTGCCTTGGAATTGGAACTTTGTGCGACGATGCTGATGTTGTACTTCCACAGTGTCAACATTCAAATTCTGTGGCTATTAATCAAGGCTGAATGATAATTCGCACCAGTTGAGGAACCGCGTTGTGAACAGCGCAGCGGGATGCACTGTGGTTTACCCAAAAAAACGCATGGGAAAGGCCATATTGTGAAGTCTCGTCTTCTTCCGTCCGCCGTCTTGAAAGCGAAAGTACTGCATTCTGACACCTGGTAGGCATACACACACATTGAGCCTGCAGCTTCACTGTAAACGCGCCTCTTCATCTCGTTAATGAATACAATGTGCTTTCTGAAAAAAAAACAACGTTCCGTCGTATAGACATTAAAGTTCTAGAGAAACGCAAGCCGTTTTACGTTCCTTTTTACTAATGGAGTGCAGTTAAAAATATCTTACGAGCTACCCACCCCCTTATGAACAGAACAAAAATCGCAACTACGAAAGCGCATTTTTTTTTAGTTACTTTATTTTTTTTAAATAATACTTTATAATGCTTCATTTCGTCAAACATACATACATGTACAGTGAAATTCTTCCTCCGCATTTAACCCAATTACCCATCCCTGGGAGACGGTGGGAGCCGCAGTGCAGTGCCCAGGGGCCAACTCTAGGTTGTGAGCCAGTGCCTTGGCCATGGGCACTGACTGGAGCAGGTTAACTAATGTTTTTGGTGGTGGGGGAAACCGGAGTGCCCGGAGGAAACCCACGCAGACACGGGGAGAACATGTAAACTCCACACAGGACCTGTCCGGGTTGAGATCTGAGCCCAGGAGCTTCTAGCTGTGATGCTACATTGCTAACCACTGCGCCACCGTGCCGCAATTTTGGTGCAAAACCATGCAGCCCTACTACTAATTCTTATCCATATTGCTCCAAGTCCAACGCATCCTCATAGAAGAGTATATTTGTTGGTTGACCGTTTATAATGCCTGCCACGAGCTGCACAACATTCCAAGGTTTTTTTTATTCCCACAACTTCTCACACAGTGGGCACTCCATCAACAATGGGCATAATCCAGGGCTCCGAACCGATCGAAGAAACAAAAAAGAAAACCGCAAACGACTGAAACGAAAAAAGATTTCTTCAAATGTTCTGGAACAGAAACGGAACATTATGAAATGAAAAAAAAAACGGTTAAAAACTCGTTCTCTATATATTTTAGCATATCCTATGTCTGGTAGACTATTTCCATCCAATTTCAGTCATCAAGCCCCATGCATCTGGGGCTCCATCTTGTGGACAGACATGGAAGCGAATGTAATGGCGTTACAGTTGCTCTGAAGTCCACCAAATTTATTTTATAT
>OMKY01119860.1:0-12503 GCA_900302395.1 Bregmaceros cantori | reverse complement strand
GTTGTGTGGTGTCCTTCGCGTATATAGTTGATTGCTGTGGTCGTGAGGAATTATGCAATGGATGCATTGCACATAGCGCCTGTACACTGCACACAGACACACACACAGACACACACACAAACACACTCTTGTATTGAGTCACTGTGAACATTAATAAAGTTTGACTGAATCATCTCATTGTGTTGTTTATCTTGATGTGAAGTTAGTTTATTTGGATAAACCCCTTGAGATACAGCCATCTCGTTTTCAATGGGGCCCAAAGACCACAACAAACAAGCACAAACATTAAAACAGAGAAACAAACAAAAAATAGTAGTCTGGTGACTGGTCTAGTATAGTCTGGTAGGCCTTGTATATGATTTTATTTATTTTTTTAAATGACAGCTCTCTGTGCATGCCTTATAACCCGGTGTGCCATATAGTGATACATAAGTGATTTAAATTTAGCGACCAGGTTAGAGGGCGCGCAGTGGCCGAGCGGGTAGAGAGCGCATCGCCCAGGCCATGGGTCAAGCGGTGCCACAGGTTCAAATCCCTTGTCCGGCTTTTCTGCAATGCCCCCCTCCCCCCGACTCTTCATCCCAATTTCCGATTTACTCCTGTCACTATCTCTCTGAATAAAGAATGAAAATCGGTGTTTGCACCCCCCCTCAAAAAAAAAAAGACTAAAAAATTGTTACCAGACAGAGGTATGTCATCAAGTTTGTTTAACTCAACCCAATAGCTATTGGCACAGGAACCCACAAGGATACAATATGAAGACTCATAATGTGTTCCTAGCATGCTCCATTCTTGAGTTCTATGCTGTTAAAAGTTGCAAAGTCGGCAAAGAGATCGGCACCCGGAAAGTTGTCCCCGAGTGACGTTCGCCACCATCTTTCCATCTCAGTGGGTCGTGCCCTCTGCGCGGACGCACACACGCACTTAATACGTGTGTCAGCGTTCACCTATCACAGTCCATTATGCGTCCATTATTGAAGCTAATGACGTGTTGTCCTCTCAGCGAAGGAGGACTGCATTAGAAGTCTCTTCTTACTTAATTAGTAATTATAAACGCTAAAACACTTAATTAGTAATTATAAATGCTCAAAGATTAATCAGACTGGCGAGTGGCTTAAGGTTGGCGTCGCCCCCGCGACGCAGGGGAGACACGCTGAGAACTCTGCCGGTGTGTGTCTCTGTGTGGTAGGAGTGGTACGGGACTATGTGGAGGGTGTGTTTTGTGTGAGGCAAGTTTGATGAGGTTAGTGTGTGTCTCTGTGTCTGCTGTTTTGAATACATCCTTTGCCGGAAGAGGGCAATATATTTTTCAATGTGTTACTTTTCAATTATTTCAGCACTGTGGACTTTCTACAAATATCCTACAGAAAACACATTATTACTGCCATAGATTTAAAAAGACTATATTTCTAGAATGAAGAACGTTATTTTTTTTCAAGTTATTTTTTGGGGCAAGCATTGTTTTTCATTCTTTATTGAGAGGATTACATCGGAAACTGGGATGAAGAGTCAGGGGGCGACATTGCAGAAAAGCCGGACAGGGGATTTGAACCTGCAGCACTGCTCGACCTATGTTCTGGGGGATGCGCTCTCTACCCGCTCTATTCTAGAATGTAGAACATTCTAGAATGCAGAGATCCTCTTTACCTCATACATTCTTTTCAGACACCATTTGTGTAGAATATGTGGTGCAATTAAATTATTTGTGTTGAAATGGTTGGTGATGAAATACTTAAAATTAACCTCTTAAAAGTAACCCTTTATATTAGTACAATTACTCTTCTTTAAGTTTTTCCCAGTGTCAGCGCCGTTTCTCATCTTTATTTGATAGGATTAGTGGGAAACACGAAAATTGGGGTTAACCTCGCAGAAAAGCTGACGGGTGGAGCAGAACAATTACTATGAATTGGGGCACGTTAGGTGCAGCATCTTTCACAACTCCACCAACGACGCCCCGTGGTAAAATTATTCTTTAAGAAATTGTAATCAGTTATATATTCCCATAACAATAGTTTGAAAGTGAAATAGTGAAGAAAGTGAAGGCATTGATTAATAATTAATGAATTAATGATTTTAAAAGTGCCAGATAACCTGATAACGCCCATAGACGTTCAAAGTCAGCATTGTCTACAAAAAAAAATGAATCTCCTTGTTAACTAGTGTGTTCCTCACATTCTTCTTTTTTTGAGGCCATGAAAAATTAAAATTAAAATCGGAATAGCAACTATTCAGTATAACATTGCATGTTTTGGTTTTGGTCATATTTGGCACTTATATGAAGAAACGGATTGTGGGTGCACACATGCATGCACACACAAGAAATTAATCCAAAGCGTTGTGTGCGACTGTGCGCGCACTTGTGCATCAGTGTGTGTGTGTGTGTGTGCTTGCGAGTGCCTGTGCATCGTCCTGTACGCCCATTAAAGTAATATTATGGTTGAGTTGTAATTAGGTCTGCACGGCACAAAAGAGGAGTGAAAAGAAGGTTAATTTCTCTCACAATGAAACCCTTCTATTAATCTGTGCCGGAGAGGTTTGGCAGGTTTCAGAAGGAAAAAGGCGCCGCTGTTGAAACCGCTCATCTAAAATGGGTTGGGAATGAATTGACAGGAGAAATATACACAATCCCTCCCCCCTCACGTATAATTCAAAGACAACGTGGAAGAGTATCATGGTAGGTGATATTATAAACACAGGCGCCGGCTGTAATGTGGTTACCTGCGAAGCGTGGCGTGTTGGCGGCAGCCATTACAACAACCGTAACAAGATGACAAAAGATTCCCTCGATTAAACCCGGGGTAGTGTGGAGCTAATTCCTTGCTAACTCCCAGGTGCCCCTTGCCCCTTCAATGAATGTCAGCGGAACGTACAATGCTGTTATCGCCACAAGCGCGCTAGTGCTAATGCGTTGGGGATTCCGGAGTCCTGGATTTCCATGCGGGTCATGTTATCGTAGAATGGCTAAAGTACTGCCTTTCCGTTAATTGAGTTCAGCGGGAGAACCATCATAAGAATAGGGATGATATGAATAGTTTTCATGGAATCAGAATCAATTTTATTGCCATGTCGTGGGTAAACACAGATGTGGAATTGGATTTCGGACGTTTGTTTGGCATCCTGTACATTAGGTAACTAGAAGTACTCAGATTGCAAACCTGTGCTGTAGTGGTACAATTGCGATTGAGGCTACTGGAAAACATGCTCAGCACAAGCCAACTACAATACCCAGCGGCCCCAGCACCCGGAAGTCTGGTCACGTGACCGCAGTAAGCGCCCAGCAATCTATCGGTAAGTTGGTGTAAGTATGATTATGCCACTTATTGACTACAAAAATGCACCAAATTTTAATCAACTGTTCCGTTTGTCATTTCCAACAACTGTACACAATTCCATCCAGATCCGTGCACAACTTTTTCAGTTATCGTGGGGAAAGACAAACCAACCAACACGACCAAAAATATATCCTGCTTCGCGGCACAGCCCCTGAGCAGGTAATAACACAGTACGACATACAGCGAGGATATGGCACAATGGCATATTGTCTCCAGAATATGCATATCTGGAGACAATATGCACTCTCCCTGATATGTTTCCTAACTGTTCAGTCTTTTTAGTGGCCTAGCTCAACATATGTTGAGTGTTCCGGTAACTGGCTTAGCAGGTCGTTTGTATGTGTTTTGACTGTGAACATGATCTAAACTGATTGCTTTAGAAGGCCCTTTAAAAACGATGACAACTAGAATGTGCAATGTTGACGTAAAGATATTGATGTTTTTCTTCTCTTATTTGTCTCTTTGTTCCCTTAGATCCATGTTACTTAGGGTGGATTGCCCTGATGTGGGACATTTTTTGCAACTTCCTAATGTGGGACAGTCAGTTGCCTAATGATGGACAGTGAAATGTTGTGTTTAACAGTTGAAGTTAATGTTGGACTCATCATAAATCATATCATATTTTGCTTTTACGATAGTTTCACTGACATTGATTAGTTTAGGAAGGAGCCAGAGCTGTTAATGTTGAATATGTGAATAAAGGAAACAACCTTTGGTGCATGCATCCAGATGACAAGATGGCTGCCATAGACTCTTCTGTTTCCCTCGTTCTTTAGTTTTTGCTTGTCGTGCTGTTTTATTTGGAGGGTCCAAAGCCTTTGCTAGCCAGGTGTAAATCACTCCGGGTGTCCATTTCCCGAAAGCCACCACACACACACCCATGAGGTGAGGTGGGGGGTGCGTCCTAAAGATGGTGGTGGTATTAGGGGTCTGGCGAATGGCCACCACACCTGAAATCCATTAAGGGGAATCTGTAGAACATTCCAAAGCCCACACAGGCCCCTCGTCCCCTCAAGGAGGGGACCGTGAAGGATCGTAAAGGTCCCTTGCGCATGTAAGGTACCCACCTTCAACACTTGTTTTACTTGGTCACAGCTTGCGGAAGCTGTCATATTTGAGTCACTGAAACTTAGTTAGGACTGACTGTAACACAAAAATAATTCCTATTCTTTTTGGTTTTCACAGAAAAGCAATGTGCATATTTCACATCTGGCCCCATCACACCACCCACCCTCCCCTCAAGCTACAGAGCCTTGCACCCAAGTCTTGCAAGCCAGAACAAATGAATCATGCATTGCACGTGACTAGTACGATCATTTGGTCTGGCTTAAGCATGCTTGAAAAAAAAAAGTGTCAATCAAATGAAGTTATCAAAGCACAGCACTGTAGGCATGACAAGTTACAGGGAGGCCCAAGACCCGCCTTAACGGGATGCTGATTGCACCGCCTGAATTTGAGCGACAATCTGATTTGTCTGCCATTGTCTGACATGTCACTGCACTATTATTACACCCAATTGCCAACTGCCATAGAAATGAATGTTGTGAAAAAAAAAAAATGTGAATAATGTTTCTTAATGTATCCATCTAAAGCTTAGAAGCTTTGGGTGGTGGTCCAATGGCTAGAAACAAGCCATTGGACCATATGAAGATCTGCTAACCACAGACAAAAAAATGAAACCTAAAATGGTATGGACATGTCACGAGATCCGAAGGACTCTCAAAAACAATCCTTCAAGGCACAGTGCCAGGAGGAAGCAAGAGTGGAAGACAGTGAAAGCGATAGTTGCAGGCTGAGTGATGAGTCAATGCGAGTGGCCGAGGACAGAGAGAGATGTTGAGAGCTGGAATATGAAATATAGAGTTGAACTTAATATTAGCCACATTTCCAAAGTTTGCTTTTACCATAGTTTCACTGACATTCTTTAATGGCCAGAGCCACAGATGCTTAGGTGTCCCACATTAGGCAGAGGCAGACTGCTCAGATAATATTAACCAAATATAATTAAGGATATACAGTTGTACATTTGTATTTACTTTTTATGTCGGCAAGTTTTCATGAGAATAACGACGTGTTGTTATTTTGTTAGACTTGTGCAACTAGGAGAGCGTGGAATGGGGAAAAAAAACCTAAATGCTACTACTGCACTGCGGACCACAGTGATTGTCATAGTGTGTTAGTGTATACGCACACCCATGCGCGAGTGGGCAAACGTCCGAGATGTGTTTTTTTTATTTTTTTTTGCCCGAGTGAGAGCACGCAATTGTCAGGCCCCAGCATTGACCGGGCTGTGCACAGCAAAGTGGACCCCGGGGGGGAAGCCATCTGCGTTTGACGTACATTACGAGCCGCTGCCCCTTCTTCTCACCACAAATAAAACATTTTCAAAAAGCGCTGAAATTTGTTGCCATAAAAAAAGAACAGTACGATTAAAACATTCACCGTTGGCACGCCGGGGCCAAGACTTCCGCCGAGTGGCTGGCTTTGGGGCGCTTTGAGCGTTTTTTTTTTCCTAGACTGCCCGCTATAAAATGATTTGCCATCTGGACTTTAAACAGCAGGGGGGGGGGGCAGCAGTGCTCAGACACTAAAAAACACTGAAAAACACGCAAAGCTTCGTTGCCAAATTTCTTCGAATTAGCCTTATCTACTCTACTGTGTGTGTGTGACATACGGGCACTCCTCACATATGTGTATATGGGCAAAAGCATATGGCTCGCGGTGCGTGTGCGACATCATATGCCCGTATGTATGCTTCAATGTGTATGTGTGAACATTCAGTAGCAGAGTTTTTTGCAACATTTACCAACTCAGAAATGCAAGTGTGCGTGCATGTGTGTATGTCTGGGTCTACACACACAAATTCACGTAGGTGCATTCAGGACAGACATGTGCGCGCACAAAAAAAATGTGCGTGCGTGTAGCCACTTCTAGTGCATGTGCAACATTGTATGCCTGCAGATCTGTGCATGCACACATATGCACAGCCTCGTTTGTGTGAGTTTCATTTTTTTTCATGTTTTTAATTTATTTTGTGTTTTAGTGTCGCGAAAGCCACAGTTTCTGGCTAGCTAACCGCCATCTCTCGATGGGCGTTCGCTGTGATTGGCTCGGGCCACGATGTGCACGGCGCCGCGCTCTCTGGGTCTTTCTCTCCCCCCCCCCCTCCCCGCTTGCTCTCTCCATCTTTCTCTCTCTGTGGGTCGTCTGCGGCCTCTCCTCTGGACGCCCGTGTCCGTTTGCTCCGCGGGTATGGCAAGGCGCCGGCGAACCGACAGATGGCCGGGCTCGCTTTACTTTGGGTTTGGGTGGTGGGGTGGCGGCATGGGGAGGTGGTGGTGGTGAGGGTGGTAAGTGGTGGGGGAGGTATGCGAGAGGGAGCAAACGGACTAACTGGTTGTTCCTCCTCGGCTACTGACCTTGCCCGCGCTGCCAGGCGTCCGGGCAGGAAGGCTGGCAGCCGGCCGGTCGAACAGGAGGGTAATGAAGATCCAGAGACGCTCGCATGATTATTAAGGCTCCGGGTGCCGGGGGGGGGGAGGGGGCATTTCAACGCCGCAAGCTGCATGCATCCGCCCCCCCCACCAAATGCTCCCCCATCACCTTCCTCTATCAGCCAGCCTCATCGCCCACCTCTCAACCCACTTCCAATTACCTCTCCTTTCAGGCTCCCTCCATCTCAGTCCATCCGCAGCAATGGTCCTTCAGCGGATAACTGCAACTTCAAATATGTCCTCCATTCCACTGTCATTCCAACTTCACCCCACCTTGTCTCTCTCCTCCCTTATGCTCCCATCTCTCTGTCCATCCCTCCATCTCTACTGATGATACTGCTCATTCCATTCTTACCTGCGCAGAGCAGGTTATGTTTTCGGTCACATTGGTTTGTCAGCAGGTCAACTGAAAAAGTTGTGCACTGATCTGGATGAAAATGTCTACAGTTGTTGGAAATGACACACAGAACAAGTGGTTAAATTTTGGTGCATTTCTGTAGCCTATAAGTAACATAATAGCATCTAGATGTTTTGGCATCAGTGACCCCGTGGCCTTGGCGCAGGTTTGCAATCTTTGGGTTAGTTACAAGTTGAGCAAGGGGGACGGGAGGCAAGAGAGACAGTAAGAGAGAAAGGCATGCCACGCGCAACTCCTGCTGAGGTGAGCCAGCCAATCCCCTACGACTCAGCTGAAGTCAGGCTCCAACTGTTAGGGACTCCATACCCACAACTCCGGGTGGTGGTGACCTTTCCAATAGTCTACACCCATCACCCGCCAGCTCCATTTGACATTAGTAGTAGTAGTAGTCATAGTAGTGGCAGTAGTATTAATAATAGTGTAACGGATGCAAAACGGCCATGTAAATTATACAGTGATTGAACCGACAGTAATGTGCTGCAGAGCCAATTACCATAGGCAATCAACTGTTTATGTACTGTCTCTGGTTGCACATCACCTTAGGTAAGGGTGTCTACTTGCTCACAGGCCGTTTCTCCTGTTGCATTCTGGTAAATCTCACCCCAACCCACCTGATTGGTTGGGACACCATTTTGCGTTGTGTGTGTGACGTTTATCCCGCAGCTCCCCTTGGTGTCATTTTACAGCCAATAAATTAGTATTAGTAGTGGCAGCAGCAGTAGTGGGAATGGTAGTAGCAATAATGGTGGTATTTAAGGATGGACGACTATAACTATCAGCAACCACGCAGATCCAGTGGCACAATGGGTTGAATACTGTTGCTCCAAGCCAGCCCTATACATAGTTTTGTAATAAGTTATATTGTTAATCTGTGTCAGTGACATTTGGGCTGTGACCATGTTCTTGGGTACATAGGATGCATTTTTCACTGAACTTTGATATCACAAAGTTTGTGTTTTTAAAGATTCCTCACATTGTGAAAATAATAGACCCATTGAGTCCAAAAAGAGTTAAAATGAATAAAACCAGTGGACACACACAGAGATCCCTTGAACAGACCCTAACAGCAATTCCACAGTTAATTACTCAAATGGCATACACGCATGTTGAACAGTAACAATCAAAGGCAGTAACACCGGTAAAAGTACCCATTACCATCCACAAAAACGAGTCTGAGTAGCAGTTCTACCAGAGTACTAATAGTAATTGTAGCAGCAGCAGTGTGCTATTGCCATGCAGTATTGATGCAGTCTTTTAGAACTGGGAGGAGAGTTGAGTTGTATGGACATCAATAACCCAGCACGGGAACACGGTGCTCCTGCAGCCGTTTGGCCTGCTAGACTGACAGTGGGGGCCTCTGAAATTAAAGAGCGAATCGCAATGTTATACACTGCATAGCTGCTGAACAAGAACAAAAGAAAAAAAGAGAAAAACTTCCGAAAACTGTAGAATTGCATCACAATGGAATAGTGCAATAGTTGGTGCAGTGAGCACACATTTCGATCCGTCTCTCTTGCTCATTTAAAAACTGCTTTGCAGGCATGGTCTATGCTAGGCTGTGCATGATTGTGTATATGGAACTTTTGAGGCAGTTAATTTGAAAATAAGTTGAGAACTAATATTAGTGAATATAAAAGAATGAATAGAAACATCCTTGACTCATCTAGTGCCACCCTTTTCAAATTCGGCACGTCCCAGTGCTTTGGTTTTTTTCAACATGTGAGTCTTTTCTATGAGTTCTCAAGACCCGTAGAAAATTACTCTCTGTGTCCTTGTCAACAAAAACACATAGCAAAGGAAACTTCAGAATTTCCTTCATCATCAGAGAAAAATATGCTTGGTTCCAGTTAGCCTGGCGAACCGGAACTAACACATCGTCCATGCATCGCACATCGCTAGAAGCTTGCATTGGGTCTAGTAAAACCAGGGTTGTAAAACGTGAAAAAAACAAAAACAAAAAAAAAATGTGATTTTGTATCCCATGCAAAGCGTCTAGTGATGTGTGATGCGTGGATGATACGTTGGCTCTGGTTCGCCAGGCTAGTTTCTGTCCATTTCCATTCTCCAGTTATAGCCTTCAGAACAGGGGTCGGTATCACTGAAATGTGTTAAATTCTCACAAAATCTTCACTAAATGTCTTTGGCACGGAATGAGTTGACAATAAGAATCTTTAGTGTAAACTGAAAAATTATGAAATCTTGCTTGATCCTTTCTAGTAGGGTGGATATTTTAAATCTCTCTCCCACCCTCTAATTCAGTCAATGATTGATCATGGCGTCCACTAATCACAATTGACAATTCAAATGCTGACTCGCTGTCTGTACAACATCGCAGGAGACCGAGACAGAGAGAGAGACAGAGACCACCCGTGGACAGGACAGAGAATGATCTAAATGTTCACTGATAAGTAGATTTATTATTGCATTACGGATGATAGAAATGTTGCACATATGTATATTACAGAAACTATACAACGTGTACATTGGTATATAAATAGGCATTATATATTGTTTTTTCATCTGTTTGCTCATTGCTTAAGATGCTCATAACCATGATGATAAAGCCACATTTGATGAGTGTGTGTGTGTGAGAGAGAGAGAGAGAGAGAGAGAGAGAGAGAGAGAGAGAGAGAGAGAGAGAGAGAGAGAGACAGACAGACAGACAGACAGACTCGGACCAAATGCAGCCCTGCCGGTCGAAGGCGGTGGAAATTTTAATGTTTCCACTCACAGTGTTACTGAGTGCAGTCTGAGCTCAAGGCTTGTTACGACAGGAACTTTTGAACCAAACGCAAGCAGAGCGTCAATCTCTCCGAGCCAAAGAGGTGCAGCATCGGTGGAAATGTCCAAAAAAATCAATTGGCCTCCTCACCCTCCACAGTCCAGACTTCACACCTCTGCCCAGTACACAGCCCCCGTCAATTACCTTCACTTTACAGGATGAGATGGACACTGCTGCAGCAAAGTTACACCACAAGAAGACGTATACGTTCATATCTTTCAAGCGCTCTCTCAACACATTATATATTTTTTAGGTGAAAGTTAAGACGCCTTCGAGGAGTCCGTTTGAAGACCTCTCTCTGAGTATAAAAAGCTTGAAAAACATCAGTTTAAAAAAATAATAATAATAAAATAATAATAATGCAATCTAGCATGGCACGGTCATATGCTGCACATCTGCTCGCCACCACTCTTCCCATTTTCACATGGTCAACAACCATAGAAAAAGAATAGAAAATGGCACTTGCGTCAGAAAAATAAATAAAAAAACCTAACAGAAAAGTTGGCACTCAAAGGGTTAATAACACTGCTTATTAGTAGTTTTTTGAGCAATGACGTTCTCACACACACACACACACACACAAATGTAAACGAAAGTACTCTCTGCTTGCTGTTTTGTATCTCACTTGCAAGCCACCGAGTTCACATCCACACACACCGTTTTGAAACAGAGCATGTATTGCGCCGTTTCTCACATGCGCAGAACTTGCGCACCCACGTGAACGCGTCCATGCGCGTGTGCAAAACTTCATTCTGCCGCAAGGCCCGCTTGGCTTGTGGCTCCCCTCACGGACAGCACATTAGTCGGGTGTGCGAGCTACGTAACGAGCAGAAAGGTGCGCTTAATTGCATATTAGCGCCAACACAGTGGGCTGGCGGGAGGCGACCGTGAGAATGAACAGAGGAAGAGACACGTTATTAATCACCAATTAATAATGGCAAGCGCGCACGCTCCGACAAACGCAGACAGCCAGTCAATACCGCCCACACACACGTCACACACACTTTGATTTCTACTTTTGATACAATCTATAGGGCATAATCTATGTTTATGATGATAGCTACAGACTCAGCAGGTTCACTGACCTTGACAAACTAGAAATTAAATAGGGAAATTGCTCTAATGTGGGACATTGTTTGCATCTTCCTTATGTGGTACAGGCAGTTGCCTAATGTGAATGAAATATAGTGTTGAACAGTTGAACTTAATGTTTTTATGTTAATGCTTTTACCATAGTTTCACTGACATTCATTAATTTAGGCAGGAGCCCAGGCCACTGGAGCATAGGTGTCCCACACTAGGCAGTGGCCCACATTAGGGCAATTAAACCCCAATAGTCAAATAGTAGTTTTAAAATGGTTGTTGTTGAGCGGAGGCGGAATTTGTCGTTGCTGAGCTAAGGAGGAATGTGTCCGTCTCTAGACAGAATAATGCATCCACTATTTAGACAGCAGCCACTCGCTTGCTACCATGGAGAGCGCAGATTAGGAGGAGATGGGCTATTATTTAGGAAACGCCAGAGGTTGGGGGGTGATGCACTTCCTGGTGGAGAGAGAGTGTGGAGAATTAGACATAAACACAAAGAGTGACAGAGAAACCACAAGAGCGTCACAGAAAGATACAGACAGCGGGGAAAGAGAGAGTGAAGACACACGGCAGAGGCAGACTGAAAAAGGGTGCTAGAGATTGGTGAGACTCCTTATTAAACTGGGCCTATGCTCGGGGACCAAGGTGTAGCCCCAAAAACAAAGTTAAAAAATAATATCAAAAAATTAATGAAAAAAAAAACAATTATTTTACTATTATTATTATTATTATTATTATTATTATTATTATTATTATTATTATTATTATTATTATTTATTTATTTATTCAGCTTTCTAAACTACCCTACAGCATTAACACACTGAATCTGGGACAACTCCATCCATTCGAAAATGACCATGTCAACAACTTATAAATTATAATATTATACAAACATTTGTAAATGTTTATCATTAGTTCATCATTATTTCATGATTACTTAATTGTGTATGAATGCTTTACACGTGTTGCGGGAGGAATAGAATACATTTTCCACTGTAACAAATGGCAAACAAAATTCCTGAGTGCAGCGTGGTGGGGCTAGTGACCATATGAAATAATTGCAACTTATCTTCTTTCAAACCAATAATGGAAGCATTCATCGTTGAAACATCTTTAATGGGAACACGCACACAATGAGCATCATCCACATTGGTGGTTCACACTGCCTTCCCAAAATTCATTTGCAAAGACTGAAGACCACGAATTCGTGCCTAGTTTCAGATGGAAGACTGGGTAAGGACACTACAGTATAACAAAGATTGGTGCCATTAGAATTATTATAAAAAATATAATTATAAATATATATAAAATATATATATATATATATATATATATATATATATATATATATATACACACACATAAAATATAAATATAAAAAAAAAAAAAAA
>OMKY01119857.1:3205-23384 GCA_900302395.1 Bregmaceros cantori | reverse complement strand
TCCCGATCAGCTGGCCTGTCTGCTCGCCCGGTGAAGATCGTCCGCCATCGGGTAACACCTGCAGTTCCTTCCGTGGCCTCTGGAGGCGCTCGCTGTTTATTCCACCTCCGCAGCAGTTCCTCATAGACTCCGCTCCTCCTGCTGGCCCGTCCTGGAAACCTGACTCTATCCCTGACTCTTTAATAAATATTAAAACCTTTTTATAGTAAATAAACTTGTGTTCTGCAGCGCATGAGTCCTGTGTTCATTCTGGTTTCTGACATAAATAAAAGAATACAAATGTAATAAAATAAGATTAGTTAAGGACAAGACAGACGGACTGAAAAAGAGTGGGAATTAAGTAGTTGTGTAATATGAGATAACTTTTTTGTTGGTTTTGGATTTGCTTTATTTATTAATTTATTCTTCCGTCACGAGGTCACGCGAGACTACGTAGAGTCACGAACGTAGTGATGACGTGTTCGGTGAGCTACGTCATCAAACCGCGACCAGAGCTAGCAGCTCTGAAAGTTCGGCAGGAGAACACAACGATCAAATATGATCAAAGTGATATTATTGACCGTACCACACCTCGGATAAATCGCTCGGATACTGGCGGCACACGGCGGGTACAGAGATGGAGGGTCTACTTACCGGAGGATAGAAATCTCACCGGTCGATGCGCACGGAAGCACGCCCGCAACACGCCCACAACACGCCCACTAGACGTCACACGGTAAGGCTTTGCAATCCGATCAAGTTTGAAAAATATAATCCGCTATAAAGCTAACCTACCCGTTCATAGACCTGGTATGCGATTGTGAGGCGAGCACAGGTCGCGGTAAATAGGTAGAAAAAGGTAAAATCCGGGAGCCGAGGTAGAGCAGGTAGACAGGTGCGTCCACGTCACGCGCATGCTCAGTCTAGTCCTCGTCCACTCTGTTATCTTCACATCGCTCTCTATGTCTTCCTCTCCTCCTGTGCCTTGAAGGATTGTTTTTGAGAGTCCTTGGGATCTTGTGACGAGTCTGTACCATTTTACTTTTGTTCTTTGACTGTGATTGGTAGATCTTCATTTAGGTTCTCTCTCTCTCTCTCTCTCTCTCTCTCTCTCTAACATACATAATAGAATTGGATATTTTGGCGATCAAAGGTTGGCTCCACCACCAGCAGCTTCGAAGCTCAAGTATTTGAAATGAACAGGTGCAGGGTCAATTGAGAATATGACTCCTGTGGTATGTGATCCCTTCGAGACAAATAAAATTCGCCAAAGCATTTTGTATGATAAGCAGCACATCCTCTGGTTTATCCATTTTGAATGAAAAGATGGATTTGCAAAGCAATGGGGAGAGAGTAATGGGCAATCACGGAGCGAGTGGTAACGAGCAAATTCAAAATCTAGTTTCTAAAGAAACATTTCTAACATTTCTAAAGATAAAGTGTAGTTAAAAAATCCAGTGGTTTGATGCATCAATCAATATGTTGGCTTGTATGACATTGCATTAAAAAAACAGCACTGCGAGGTCACGCAGTGGCAAATCCCCTGTCCAGCTTTTCTGCAATATCTCCCCCCCGACTCTTCATCCCAGTTTCTGATTTAAGCCTGTCTCTATCTTTCTCAATAAAGAATAAAAAACGGCGCTTGCGCCCAAAAAAGACAGCACTGCGATCTATAATGACAATTACTATAACTTCTATAATGCCTCCTGTCCCCAACTCCACTTTACGGTCATTTTGCAACAGCTGATCAGCAATTCGCTGATAGACTTCTCACGTCTAGCTGCTAAGACACGCCGACGGTGAGTCTCAGGTCTAGCTGCCAAGACAGCCCGACGGTGAGGCTTGACTAAGCCCCGGTCACTCACAGCTCAGCCTCGTTGATGGTACGTCTCACGTGTGCACACGATCGCACTTAGTCTAGCCTCACCTTCTTAACCTAAGCTAAGTTTTCCAATACTTGTTGATGGCGCAGAGCCCTACTCCATGTACACCGAAAGCATATGTTTGTTGTCTTTTGAACATTTTGAACAACACAAAGTCATAAGACAAACACGCTCAATACACGACATGGAAGTACGTGTCCCAAGTGTGCAACAAGATGGCTGCCCTGCAATCTTAGCACCGTGAGCTCCTCCATATGTTGAAATATAATGTGGTTGTGTTAATGGGCTGTCATTGCTACAGATGACTTTCTGCTGTATAATGTATACATTCATATAGTGTAGGATGTGTGTGTCTGAGTGTGTCTGTGATGAGCCTCACAGATGGTGTCCTCTGCCTGCCGCCTTCCCTGTCATTTTTAGATCCACTCATCAGGGCAAACACACGCACATACACACGCACGCACGTACACACGCACACAGGAAATGGCAGGTGGCCCATATGGCCTCAATTGTCACTGACAATGACTGGCAGGATTGAAAAAAATGCTAAATGATGATTCTCCACAGATGATACCAACTATTCATCTAGTAGTCTGACCTATCTACCAGCTGCTTATGTTCAGTCTAGTCGCTAGTTTGGTGTATCCATGTTTTTATGGTGAGTTAACTACAAGATAAAACTAGTCCAAGATAATGTAATGCAGAATTGTTTGAAACAGAACACAGTCACCATTTATACTAAATGGTGTTTGTGACGGCGAAACAACAAAGCCTCCTGTGTTGGCCGCGTGAACTCCTCTATAGTTGAGTTACTTATGGAGTGAATCGCTTCTGTTCCAGCAAGTTAAGTGGATGTTTGGCAATGTTTTACTTGGATTGTTCAGTCATTACCTGCGCCGGGGCTGCGCCGCGAAGCGGGTTATGTTTTTAGTCGCATTGGTTGGTTGGTCTGTCCCCAGGATAACTGAAAAAGTTGTTGATGGATCTTCATGACATTTTGTACAGGAAATGACGGAAGAATTTATTACATTTTGGTGCATTTCTGTAGCCTATAAGTAACATAATCATACTTAATCACCAACTTACCAATAGATCGCTGGGCGCTTACAGTGGTCACCTGACCTCACATGAGGCTGCTGGCAAATGTAGTAGGCATGTTTGCGGGTGGCGCGCTAACGAGCACTTGCGTTGATAATGGGTTTCTCCCATACTGCTAGCATCAATATTACTATTTTTTGTATGACTATGGCGCATGTTTGCTATCTTGAGTGCTTCTAGTTAGCTCTTAATTTTTAAATGTTTATTGTCATTTATATTCTGTTTGAACTCTGTACTTATTAATTTAATTTTACTTTATTTATTTTAATTGTTGACTGTTCACACAGTACTCCATACTGTTTTGAATGTCCTCTAAAATAAAGATTTAGTTGAATTCTGTAGCTGTTCTCGTGTTTACCTTCCTTTACTTTACTTGGCTACCATTATTTATCACTTTGCTATTTTAGAAACGTGTGAACGCACACAATACAAGCATCAGCCTGTTTCACAGCAACCAACCTGGTCTGTAGAGTGTGGTTCTTGTGCTGCTATATTGGTATTGTGAGGTGTGAGGAAAGTGCACCTGTCCTCAGATTGTTATAAAAGCGGCACAAATGTTCGGACATGCCACTGTTACATATTTTTTTGCACCTGTTGTATATAAGTGGGTGTGCTAAGTATCATCATTATCACATATCCCATAGTCTGATTGACTGCCACTGAAGACTTTGCAACCAGCTCGCTCAATCTCTCTATCCTACTCAGCCTGCAACATTGTCCACTCTTGGATGTTAGCTTCGCATCGCTTTCTGTCTTTCTCCCCTCCTTCCTCCTGGCACTGTGCCTTGAAGGATCATTTTTGAGAGTCCTTGGGATCTTGTGACATGTCCGTACCATTTTAGTCTTTGTTTATTTGACTGTGCTTATAGATCTTCATATGGTCCAATAGCTTGTTTTATTCTGGCTTTCACTTTTTCGTTGGTGAGGTGTTCTCTGTAACAGATGCCGAGGAGCCTGCGGAAACATCTCATCTATTTGCCCTGAATTCCTCTCTCTAGTTTTGCCGTTAGGGTCCCAGATATGAAAAATTGCTATATCCCTTAATTTTTTTCTCAAAATTAATATCCTGAAAAAGAGCCCTTGGTCTACATTGCATATTTTAACATATTTAAAAATGCAAATTGAAGGGGACTACAGTTACTATTTTTATAATTGTATTACTGTAATCTGATTACATGTAGTCAGTTACTAGCCAACAGCAGAGACAAGCTTGAGGTTTGGGTGCGATGCTCGCTGGCGTTCCTGTCTCGCAGCAGCAGCAGACGGGCGGCAAGCCAATGACAGGATGTGCCCATTAGACAGCATAATGTCCCTTCAAATTTGGCCCCCACACAGAATGACCGCTGAACACTTTGCTGCTAACAGAGCGACTCGCAGGTTGCTGGGGAATAGCCCCCTGCATCTCTAAGCAACGATTTACTGTCAGACTGGGTACGGCGACGGCGGCAGCACAGCGACACGCAGACACAAAGGCACGTCACACATGGTCACCACTGTCGGGCGCCTCACCGGTAGATTAGAGCGAGCGGACGCGCTTGATCTGGAAAGGATTACACATCACAAACAAGCTTTGCATATCTGCACCGCGTAGCGTTGATAGCGGCGCGTTACGACACACGCAAGGTGACGCCTCTCTCTCTCTCTCCATTTAGTCATACATCCACTGGAATATGACATTTTAATCGTGTTTTCCCACAGGCTGATCTCACATGAAACAACATGCACGCACACACATGTGCACACATATACTGTATGAGTTGAATCTTCTTCATGTTCCGTCCCTATGATGGGGGTTGGACGCTAGCTTGGCAAGGCAGAACCAACTAATCGTCCATTCTTCGCACACGACTAAAACGAACATTGGGTCTGGTGTCGAGCGAATCGCAACAAATCAGGTTATCGGCAATTTGACAACCGGCCAATCAGAGCCATGTTGAGGCGGTTCTCTCTGCGAAACGAAGTATGGGTGGAGTTTGGTAGGTTACGTGACCAATAGGTGTGAGTAGGGCCGCATGACACCTCATGTATTACTGCGTGCAAGGCCGCAGAGTAATACGCTATGCTTTACTATAATATTACTGTTTGTAAACATTTCTAAAGGAAAAATGGCGCCGACAAAGAGACACTCTTACACTGAATTTAAAGGCTATCCATTAGGCAGTTGAACACACACACACACTCTTGCTCACTGTTTTGTGCATACGCCCATTATTTAAAAAATAAAATAAAAATTTAGTTAGTCATCGTATATGTTTACTTGTTGTGCTCATTTATGGAATCGGGCATGGCCCGTGCCCTGAGCATTACACGTTAAAAACACACACACACACACACACACACACAGGTATTGTGAATGTGATTTGTGGTTATCTGTCCTGTTTATCTTGGTGCGTCTTATAGTCCGGTGCACCTTGTATATATTTTTTTTTTTTTCCAAAGACTACTTGTCGGGGGTGCAGCTTTTAATCCGGTGCACCTTATAGTGCGCAAAATATGGTAATTAGTCCATAATTCTTGAGACATGTGCCACTGGAACCACTGTTAAAAAGCTGTAAAATAAAATGGGCAAAGGACAAAAGTCAAAAAATCGTCACCGTGGGAACACAATCTCTGCACCGCGTGGTCTCCGCTCCAACCGAGCTGTGCCATGTTTTCATTATTGTTTTTTTTGTTTGTTTGTTTGTTTTTGCACAAATTAAAATCCATTCCCAGAAGCCCCTTTTGCGAGTTTTTTGGTTAAGATGATTTATTTGGCGAATCATAAAAAAAACCCACCGAAGAGGCTTTGCAGAAAAGACAGCTTTGAAGCGTTTGAAAGACCCATTCAGGCTTCTGGGGACACACCAGCTGTGATTGTGAACAGACTGTGACTAGTGGAAGGTCTGGTGGAATTGGTCAGGGTCCTTTCTGTCTGTGGCAGAAGGCCAGCAACTAAGTAATTATTGGTCAACACCTGAAGACTGTAAGCAGAGCTTTGAACAGGGAACGAAAACAAAAACTGGGAACTTTTTGTAATTTCCAGGGAACAAAAACGAAACCGGAAACTATTATTTTTCATGTTCTAGAACAGGAACACTTATTTAAAAACAATGGTAGCCGGTCAATAGCGTTTTTGTTTTAGTTCCTCAAGGTTTTCGCAGAAACGCGGTCTGTCTTATAGTTGTCCGCTGCTGTGCACCTTCCTGTCCTAGCTCCTAGCTCCCTGCCTCCTCTGTCCCGTGCGGGGCAGTTGGCGGCGCGGAGGGGGCAGGGAGCTGTGATGGGAAGGCTTTTTTTTTTTTTTTTAAATCAAAGTTATCCAATCGCAGCACAGTATGCATGCCAAGTGACAGTGTAGGAAGCATCCGGTCTCGCAGAGGGCCTGCCTCAGAAACGGAGGCAGGGCTTGAAAACAAAATATTTTTAAAATGTTCCGTTCCGAATGGTTCAGGCAGGTCTATATTTAACGTTTTCGTTCTTGGAGCAGTTCCACAATAATTTTGTTCGCTCTTAAAGTTCCTTATATTGTGCAATGTTAAGTTTAGAAATCATTTTTATACTAAATATTTTGGTGGATGTTCAAACTTCAGAGCAACTGTATTAACGTCATTACATTCACTTCCTCGTCATTTCATAATGTACCGTTTCTGTTCCGGAACATTTGAAGCAATGTTTTTTTCGTTTCCGTTTCCGCTCCTCGTGAATTTCCATAAAATTACGCTCGTTTTCGGTTTTCGTTCCTTGAACCGGTTCTGAGCCCTAAATGGAGGCAAGGATCTGATTATTTTGATTCGATGGACTCCAGACCCAAACGATGCGTGGACGATTTGTTTAGTCTGGCTTGCCAGGCTAACAATAGCTACATGTCCCGGCAGGGTTGGGACGAGGTTAACTTTTGGCTACGTTTGCCGCCCCAGACGATTTATTTGAAACCCCATGTCGTAGCTCCAAGTCGGCCGCCCTACGTCGTGCAGTGAAACGGGTTCAAAGACGACCAATTTCAACGTTGGGCAACCAACGACAGCCCACGACAAATATCAAACAGTGACAGATATTCTACAGCGATCATCAACTAATCAAACAATAGAAATGCGCATGAAATGACATCAGGGTCCCTCGCAGAGACTTTCGGTTGATTCTTTATCGGACAAGTCAAAGATTGAAGTAAATGATGTGCGGCACGGCCAGATTTGCTCTTTGAGGAGCGTTTCTGCGTTTACGAGGGACTTGAATTAGCAGCTATTACCACCATCATTTTTTAAAAACACAATAGGTGTGTGCTCTCATTAAATAGACAAGTTCAAAAATAAGTCAGAACACAGCCTTTTAACAGAACCGGAAGTCATAGTCAGCCCTGAACTCTTACTGGAATTATGCAGCCATCTTCTCTATAGCAAAAAATATAAAAATCCAAGATTATACATATTTATCTTTGTTTATTTTTAGTATCCCCTCATAAATATTTGATGAACTCGGCTGACTCGCATAGAAAACCGTCAAATAAATTCAATACTATTTATAAAATATTTTATAAAATTCCCACTTTTATTTATTTTTTGTCCAAAAAGGGGGTATCCACACTCCGCTTACCCTTCGTGTGAAGACACACTCATCAAACACAATCCTAAAAATCTGAAACACATAGGTACGCACACACACACAGTAGGGGAATAGTGCAAGTGTGCAACAACAACCAGTCTAATATGCATTTTCGTTGTTTCAGCGACAGTGAAACTGAAGGCAAAAAACAACATGTATTTCCACCAACAAGTTTTCCCTGACCCGCACCGCGGCCTTTCTCAACGACCTCCGAGTCGACCCGCCCACTCTCCGCCTTCGCACACACAGATCATCATTTATCAATTTGTCGGAGGCGTTGGGGATCCGCCAAGGAGTGGCCGGGTGTCACTGCGCTCGGCGCGTTCTATTCCCTCCGCTGGACTGGAAGGAAAGACACTGCCTCCGCTGGCCTTTGTGGGCGGCGCTGATCCCAAAAAATAACATTCTTTGAGAGTTTTTCAGCAGAGCTCAGAGGAGCCCCAGTCTTTACTGAAACATGCAATTCTCATTTTCTTATCTTGTAAACATATCTCTTTATTAATTATTCTTTCAAACGTCTTAGCAAAGTTCACTTTCTCCGGTTGTAGCAGACTGTGCACCAACATGAGTCAGCCTTCTTCATTTTCCCATCCCGTGTCCCGCTCCACCGATCATTTTGACAAAAACACATTTCACCTATCACCAGCCATGATGTTGCAATGGCCCCGCAGCCACACAACAACAACAACAACAGCAGCCAAAATAGCAATCAATCATCAAGAGAATTATGCTCAGTGGCAGAGCGCTCGCAGCGCGGGGTGGAACGCGCCACTGCTAACAATGCCTTCTGCATAAACTTTTCACTGCAAGGTGTCAGGTGCAGGTGTGTCATTGTTAACACTTGTAAGAAATCATTTGGGGTTCCTTTTGCACGTTCCTCATGTGCTAATTGACTATCACAGGAATGTTAACAAACTAAAATAAATATGTTTCAATGGCTTGCAAAGCTTTGATTGGATTTGCAACTTTATTTTTGAATTCATCCCTTTCAACACATCAAATGGCAAAAATTGTTTCCAGTCTTGTTAACTTGGATGTTATGATGATTACATTTCTTCCATGGTGCAGTCAGTAAGACACCCACACCTAGCACATGTATGGTGCCTGTGATAATTACCTGTGCCAGGGCGGTGCAGGTTATGTATTTGGTCACATTGGTTGGTTTGTCAACTGAAAAAGGTGTGCATCGATCTGGATGAAATTTTGTTCAGTTGTTGGAAATGACACACAGATGTGCATTTCTGTAGACTATAAGTAACATAATCATACAAACGTATGTCAAACATATGTAACGGATGTGAAACCGCTATATTCAAATTTCTCGATCCACAGTGATTTAACTGACAGTAATCGTTTGCACAGCCAATCACCGTAGGCAATGAACTGCTTATAAAGTCGCCTGTTGCAATGTCTGGACAGTCATGGTACTCTAACTCCTATCCCAGGCCCTGTTGCTCCTGTTGCATTCTGGGATCTCTCACTTTCCCACATGATCTGATTCTAACCTATCATGTGTTGTGTGTGCGAAGTTCATCCTGCACCACCCCCTGGTGTCATTTTACAGCTACAGCTGTCAAAAACATGAAAAATGGTGCTTAAAAATCAATCAATTAAAATGAATACAAAATCATAACCAATGCTCAAGTATGGAAGGGGCTTCTGTCCTGGAAAAATGTTGACTTGTGCACGTTACATGTTTGCCGGGTTGCGAAGTAACGGGTCGCATGTAACATTGTTCCATAATCAGATTACAAAAGGAAAGTGTAGTCCGTCACAGCTACAGTTTAAAAAAAAAAGGTAATCTGAAGTACAGTTACATTTGGGGTAACAGGATTACACACATGAAATAACATTTAGTCCAGCCTCGTCATCACTAGCCGGCTGGCCGCGCTCTGTTCCCTGCCGAGTCGAACACTCGGCCGTCGCTCGCCGGCCCGTTGTTGACCAGTACGCTCAATCTTTTCAATGCGTTTTGTTTGCTCAGACTTGCAGAAAAGTATGTACCATGGATTATATAATTTGACTTAACCAAAAATATTTAAACTTGTTTTTTGTTATGTACATATAAAGTATGAATTAATTGTCTTCAGACTTAATTTCATCAAATCTATTTGAAAGTAATCCAAAGTGATCTGTTACGTTACTTTTGAAATTGGGGACGGGATTACATTACTGATTACCATTTTCAATATGTTACTATGCTGCCTCACAGCTAGAAGGTGTGTGGAGTTTACATGTTCTCCCCGTGTCTGCGTGGGTTTCCTTCCCCACCACCAGAAACATCTTCTAGTTAACCTGCTCCTCAGGGATGGGTTAAATGTGGAGGAAGAATTTCACTGTATATGTATGAATGTGTGACAAAATGATCATCTTATCTTGTAATTAAATGTAACTGTAACGGATTACTTTCAAAAAGCATCCCCCCCAACCTTGCATGCATGTGTAGCTAATGTGTCTCATAAACACACACAATACACCCTCATTCAAAGATTGATACAGCAAGCAAACTGTGACGGACAGCTGAAACAATTACTGCTATATTTCCTGTCCGGGCAGAGTGGCCGCGAACCTGCGGATGACGCAGGATGAGGCAAGACATCGTTTAGGTTGTGCAAGGCGCGGCCACTAACGTATTCAGATTGTGACAAGCCAAGATGGAGAATCCCCGGGGAGTTATAGCTTGATTGTTTAGCTCTACCTGTGCACTGACACCTCGGGAGAGACCATATGACATTTGCAGAAGTGTGGATTTATGAGTGGTGATGGATTTTGAGAAAACCTGCAAATTTAGTGTAATGCATAAAGAGCTGCACCTAAGTACCTGCGCCGCAGAAGCAGGTTATGTTTTTGGGAGCGTTGGCTTGTCTGTCCCCAAGATAACTGAAAAAGCTGTGCACTGATCTGGATGAAATTTTGCACAGTTGTTGGAAGTGACACACAGAAGAATCGATTAAATTTTGGTGCATTTCTGTAGCCTATAAGTAACATAATCATACTTGATCACCAACTTACCGATGGATCGCTAGGCGCTACGGTGCAGGTTTGCAATCTCCGAGTGCTTCTAGTTATAAATGTAATTTTATGACACATGTAATTCTTTATGTGTTTTTATATACAGTATGGGGTGTTCTAGCTACCAAATAATATTGAAAGTAAACGGTTAGTTACTGCGCACTCGGATACGCAAAGCACTGCAAATCACATATTGCGGGTTGTGGGTTTGTCACTTCTGAGCAGGCATTCTTCCTCATTAGTATTTCAACCAATTGTAAACATATATACTAATGTGGCACATATGGTTCTATTCTGAAAATCAAAATTATTTCTGTACATGCCTGTTGAGTGTATATTAGAGTTACAGAGCAAAGTGTCAAAATATTGCTAATCATTCAAATGATTGTGAATCATTCCATCCTGTCGTCGTTGAATTGACACCAACGCAGCACAAAACATCCTGCCGTGCATTCGGGACAACATTTGGTCTTCACGTATTAACTTTTGTGTCTCACAACAAAGCGATTCACGACGTGCTATGAGCCAAGACAAGTGCATTTAAGCGGTTAAAGCTTGATTTGTCGCGCGCGGAGATCGTGCACCACGCTCCCGCTCTGCACCTGTCCCAACTCCCCAGCCCATTCTCGATCAACCCCCGCCCTATAAAAGTCATTCCTCTTCCGCCACTCCCCGTCGGATCATCTGCTAACGCTCCCGACTCCACGCATCAGTCCGCACCCGACTCCACGCCTCCCTGCCTGCCCGCCAGCTTCCATGTCTTACCTGCCTGTCCGTTCCCCTGCTCCTCCATCGTCCTCCGGTTCCTCTGCCCGCCTTCACCCCGCCGTCCACTGGGTTCCCTCATCACAACGCCATTCATCATCTTCCTCCTCCATGCCCTCTCCAAACAATCGTGTCCCTCTACCCCGAGCTCCAGCTGCTCCTCCCGAACTCCGCCCTGCAGAGTTGGCTCCGCCCCCTTACCTGCCCATTGAATTTCCCAGTCTTCCCTTACCATTGCCTGACGAACTTGCTCTCCTGATTTAATAAAGAAACTTTATTTTAAATAAATACATATTTAGTGTTCTGCAGCTATTGAGTCCTGTAATTATTCTGGGTTCTGACATGATTTAAATTTGATGCAAGCTACTTTGCATGCTACTACAGATTCGCTCCACTTTAGCATGATACTACAGACGAAGCTACGCGGCCCTTCCCCTTCCCCTCTGGCTGTGGAAAGAGACTGTATTAGTGCAGTGCCACTACCGTGGGGACACCATGTCTCCTGTACAGCGCGGGTGAGACTCCTTATGGTTGCGTGCCGATGGGGCGTATGGGTAGGGGTAGGTAGTGGAAGTGAGGGGTGAGGTAGGGGTAGTGAGGGGGGAGGTAGGGGTATTGAGGGGGGAGGTAGGGGTAGTGAGGGGTGAGGTAGGGGTAGTGAGGGGTGAGGTAGGGGTAGTGAGGGGTGGAACAAACGGTGTGTTGCTATGATACCCTTTCAGCATGGGTTGATACTCCCTCTCTCTCTCTTGCTTTCTCTCCCCTCTCTCTCTCTCTCTCTCTCTCTCTCTCGTTCTCTCTTTTATCTCTCTCCCTCCCTTTCTATTCCCCCACGCCCAAAAACTCACTCATATCCATGGCCCCTGTCAAATAAAAAAACAATTGTGTGCAAATTTTTGGGAGCATGTTCTAGATGGGAGCACTCTAAGGATCCTCCCCATAGGCCAGTGCAATAAGGAGAATAGTTATTCTCATGAGAACCACCTTGCCCTATCTCTCTTCCTCCTCCCATCTGTTGCATTAAAATGCATTTCATCGTGATCATCAGACATCACTCCATCATCAAGTGGACAGCTTTAAGTGCACCCCGAACGATACTAAACCACTAAAGACTTGCATAAGCACACCCATCAAACACACACACACACCACATACACAAAACGCACACCCACCCACACACACACTGGTTCTTGTCACGACGCTTGTCGCGTTCGCTGGATACCCCGGGGGAAATCATAAAATACAACACACACACACACACACATAAACACACCACATACACAAAACACACACACATACACAGACAAAAGAAACACACATACATCAGAACATATGCAGGTGCGGAGAGTTGCTTACACACGGATACACATCCAAGTCATTTTTAGACAGAACATTGGCTGGCTGGAAATAGGTTATTCTTTTTTTATAGGATAGTATCAAGTAAGCATACGTACACACACACACACACACACACACACACACACGCAAAACTGTACCAGATAATCCACCTGTGTGCAGAGGAGAAATCTGTGCCAACTGCTGACTCAGTACGAAGCCGATCCGGGCGTTCCTTTTCTGTACACTCGGTGAGCAGGTGCCTGGTTCGTTATACATGGTTACTATCCCTCTACCACGGCCATAGGTGGCTTTCACATATAAAGATTCGGACTAGGGCCTGCACCAGTCAGTGAAGGTGCAGATGTGTATGCGTTCACGCTGTTTTCAAAGCTGCACACCTTCCACACGTGGAGTCCAAAGGTGAGCACTGGGAGGCGTTGTTTTGCAACTTGCTTTTAGCAACCCAGGAACTTAGGAAGAGATTTTACCGCGTTGTTGCATTATGGAGCATCAACAAAAGTATGCATGACCTGGAATGTCTGATAGCTCAAAATTAATTCAGTTTCAAATCAAAATACATAATAAAACGATCTTGTTCTGTTCCGTTACCGTCCAAATTGGCTCGTACGACTAAATGCAGCCATCCCATTGGTCCAGAAGAACACGTGACTCGGCTGTAGCGATTCTAGACATGTAATGTAAACAAAACATAATGGATTCCCTGACATGCTGAAGCAGTGAAAACGACGGCAACAGACGAATGAAATGTACTAGTTTATGTTAGCCAGAGTGACATCAACCCTAGGAAACAGGAAAACATTTGGACGAGTCCTGCTGAGCCCTATATGAAATATACTTCATTACAGGGAAGACAATGTGGGAACGATAAATATTAATGTAAGTTTTCATTAAATATACGGCTTGTTCAACACATCGGTGGGTGGGGGGGTGGCTCGGTGCGAGTAGTAACGGAGCGAGCAAATTTTAAAATGCCTTATGTATTTTGTTCTTGGCTCACTTGTTATCATTTTTTCTCGTTTTTCCCCCCTCCCCAAGATGCAGTCACTCTTCAGCTTCCCATGGTGTCTTGTTTTGGTTTTACTACGCTGTTAAGTCTGTGTCCGCCTTAAACTCTGCACCTGAATTCCTAAAGTCTGAATCGAGACCTAGCTTTTTTCTCGGATCTTTTGAGATTGTTTCGTCCGCTGCTTGCTGCACAGTTGAATTCCATCGCATTCTCACCCGAAAATTAACTTCAGACTACTCTGAAAAGTCCAATAGTCTGAAGTTGACACTGCTGGTGTGAATGTGACCTAAGCCTCCTAATCAAATAAACCATTATCTATACAGCACCTATCATGCAGAGCAATCCAAAATTATAATTAACACAAACAACACATGTATACACTCATGTTCAGCTTATAGAGATACGCACACACACACACACACACACACACAAACACATCTATACACACATGTTCTGCTCATACAGATACACACACAATGTCACACCACGCAGACAGCTGTCAATGTTCCAAACGCGCACACTATTCAAGGCCTTCTCCCAGAGAAAATAATGTCAAACAACGCCGCTGTGGTAGTGATGTTGTCATGCCAACATCGCCATCACGCCGCCGTTGATGGAGTCGCTAGAATCCGGTTGTCATAGAAATGCTGTCAGGGCGCGACAATGCAATGTATGTGTGTCTAGTTTGATGATCCCGTCATCCGGTGTCAAACAGAGAGATTTAATGCCTGTGGCGCGTGTCGGCGCTAACTGCGCTTATTTTTATAGGCGAGAGATCGCGGGAAGGGAGGCGCCGAGAGAGGCTGAGCAGTAGATGGTAGTAATTATATAGATAACTTGATAAATGACAGAGTTTAAGGGTCAGTCTCCATTTATTTGTAGTACAGTCATCATCATCATCGTCATTATCACTCCCGGCAGCTGACCGTTGGGGTGCCATGAAATCTTTGCAACCAGCTTTCTCCATCTCTCTCTGTCCTCGGCCACTTGCATGGTGTCACGCAGCCTACAACTTTGTCCATGTTATCTTCCCATTGTGTTCTCTGTCTTCCTCTCCTCCTTCCACTGTGCCTTGAAGGATTTTTTTTTGAGAGTCCTTGGCATCTCAAATGTCCATACCATTTTTTGGGGGACTGTGGTTAGTAGATCTTCATAGGGTCCAATGGCTTGTTTTATTCTGGCTTTCACTTCTTTGTTAGTGTTGTGTTCTCTACACAAGATGCCAATGAGCCTGCAGAAACATCTCATATCTGTGGCCTGAATTCTTCTCTCTAGTTTTGATGTTAGTTTTTGCTGTCATAAATGTACAGTGTATAGACTCTATAGACAAGCGAGTTGCGTTTTCTTGGTAATTATTTCTTTCAGCGATAATGGTCGTGCAGGTGGCTGAGTTTACTCCACAGGCAGCTTCGTCAGTTCGCTTCCCAAGTTTTCCGCAGGTCCGCTAACCCTGTCAATACAATTGGAAAACAACTTGAAAAGAGGAAAAAAATTGTTTGGTTCTTTGGCTCGGCTGAAGAAGTAATGCGTTTCAATGCAAGAACACAGTCTTGGAATAACAAGAGACTTTCAGATCTATGGTGTTAGGGAGTTGTCTGATAAGATACTAGCCTGGCGAGCCAGAACCAACGAATCGCACGTGATTAGATCATTGAGTCTGGTAAAACCAGGGACGAAAAATGTGTAAAAAAAAAAGTGTCAATCAAATTTTGTTATCCAGTCACAGCTCAGTAGGTGGGACAAGCGGCGTGGATGAGTGACAACCAAACTCCGCCACGCCCATACCAAACTCTGGCCAATTTGATTGGTCAGCCTCGGCGACATCTACCTGATTTCCCCAGATCCCCAGGAGCGTGGCTGATTAGTTAATTTTGGCTCGCCAGGCTAAGGCGGAGCTCGAGCTCGGCTTTGGAATGGGATTCTACACTTTCAACTGCAGGTAACAAGTGAGGGAGGGAGTGTCACAATGGGTGTCCCCAAAATCGCTCCCTATCCACTACTCCCTACCCCCCATATAGTGCACTCACTTATAGTGCACTCAACAGCAACGGCCGACATTTCGGACACTAGTGTCGGCGCCGTCGAAAATGATTATAACATATAATTACAAAAAATATCATTATAAAATTCAAAAATCATCACACAAAGTCAACAGCACTTACATTTTTAACAATTTGCAGTGGTCGGTCGCTATTGACTCCCGCCGCGCAGTTTTTGTGAAGTTTAGGTTATTTTTAAAACGTCTCGCAATGCATTATGTGTTATATTGGTCCATCTAGGGTACATTCGATGCTCACTAATTTTGCAGTGCATTATGGGATACTTTCAGTGCACTATCTAGGGTACATGGAGAATTCGGACACCCCTAGAAAATGGCGTGCACCCCATATAGTGCACTATATGGAGGTTAGGGAGCGATTTTGGACCCACCCATACAGGAGGAAGACAGAGAGTGGGTAGTCAGGGTAGTGGTGCATACTCAGCTCTCTGTATGGAACCCCGATCTACGTTTTTTTTTCAATGTATTTCCAGCCCATTCAGGCTGTTTTTTTTCAAGCTTTTTAATTAGGGTTAGTGGAAACAGGTGAAGATGGGGGGTAGACATGCGGGAAATATGCCGGTGGTGGGATTCAAACCACCGACTCATTGCGCCACCAAGGCATATGCGTGCTTTCCAGTGCACTGGCTAACCGAATGAGCTACTGGGCAGCACATATTTTTACATATTTTATTGAATGGTATGAGTGTGAAGTGGGGGCGAGAGAGCGGGTAAGCAGACCCGCAGCATACTAATGGGGCTGTTGCACGGTAACGTCATGGTTTGGCCGCCGCAGACATTATGGTGGTGTCATCACGGTCAGACGAAAAGGCAGAGAGTGATATTTTCATAATATTGTCCATTTAAAAGTATTCTATTATTGATTTATCCATTGCAATATGCTATTGATCACCAGCAGATGGCAGCCTCACTAGTTGCATTGTATTTGCCCCTATATATAGGACATGAAATAGCAAGGCATACCAGTTAACCCTATGCCTATGCATCAAGCTGCCTGCTGCCGCCAGGCTGACGTCACGTGCAACACCCCTATTGTCAATTCCAATAATATTCAAAATAAATAAATAATTTAACATGTTGATTTTCTATTGAATACAATTGCAAACCTTAGAGATAGTCAAGAAGATTACTATATCATATACTATATATTGACCACTGAACATATACTCAACAATGCTCTGAACTCTACTTTCTATTCCTCTGTTTATGTGTCTCCATGTGTCATCTGTGTGTGTCATGAGTGTCAACTGCTGCCAAACATGTCCTTAAATCTTGAGGTATGCCCTTAAACCAAAGTATTATTAATGAATTAACGAATGACAGCCAGGTAGTGAAGGAAGATCAGCTGTGTTAAGATTCTGTAGTGATGTGAACTGAGCTCCACCATCGCCAGCAAACATTTTATGACAAACAACCTCCTCCAGCAGACTTTAGGGGTCACCAGTGTCAGCAGAAGACACCAGATGGTAAGGTCTCACGTCACTTCCTGCCCTCATCTGACCTCGAATCACAGCCAACTTTATTAGCAGCGTCAGTTTGTACCACTACGGCTCAAGTTTGCAATCTCTAAGTGCTCTTAGTTTTAGAATGTAGAAGAATTGTAACCACAAATTCCTCTAGAGAGCAAAGATCCTCTTCTTTGTTTTATAAGTTGTTGTGTTCAAGTATCCTTAGTGGAGAATATTTGGTGGGCCTTGATTGGCACTGAAACAGAACGCAAAGGGTCACTGAGCAGGCTCAGCCATAGTTTGTGGCATGAACTGGTAGCTTGGCAAGCCAAGCCAAACGAATCGCCGACGCATCTCTCAAATGTGCATTTGGTTCTGGAGGGCATCAAAAAATCTGCCGGCCAATCAGAGCCATGTTGAGGCGGGCTCTCTGTGAGACGGGGTTCATTCTACTCAGTCACTTGTCACGTCTACTGTGCTATGATTGGATAACTTTGATTTTTTTTTTTTTCAAATAATGCTCTCCCCACCACCACAGGCCACACCCCTTTTCCATCCCAATCGACTCCGGAACCAAATGCACTTTTAAGCGATGCGTGAACAAATCGTGTTATCCAGTTACAGTGCAGTAGGTGCGACAAGCGCCGCGGAGGCGTGACTAACAATCTCCGCCCTTGTCTCACGGCGCCCATACCAAATTCCGCCCACGTCTCGATTTGAATAATTTGATTAGTCTGCTCGTATACAGGCGACGTCTGCTTGATTTGCCCAGACCCAATGCACCCTCTAGCCGTGTGCGATGCGTGGACGATACGTTGGTTCCGGCTCGCCAGGCTATATTGTTGCTATATGGTGATTCACCTGATATCTGTCTCCAGCTCTAAATTACTAACAGTATATAATGTGTGGGTGAGTGTGTGTAATTACTTATTTTTGCGGCCAGGACCGTGGGGCGTCGGTAACAGTGCAGCCAGACACATCGTGGATTGATTGGCACCATCAGATACACTGTTATTCATGCACACACACAAACACACACATATGCACACATATAAACACACACACGCACACAAATATGCACACACATATGAAGACACACACAAACACACACACACACACATGCATACACATATCAGGACACACACACACAGATAAACACACACAAGCACAAATAAACACACACACAGATATGTGACTAGAGAAGCCGAGATCAGCAAATAGACACTCGAAAGAGGAAAGGATGTGAGAATAAAGGGTTACGAGAGAGAGAGAGAGAGAGAGAGAGAGAGAGAGAGAGACAGGGGAGGGAGAAAGCGGCGGGAGTGGTAGGCGAAGAAAGAAAAAGATGATGCGAGAGCCAGATGGAGAGAAAGCGAGCGCATACTTTCATGTCGGACTTCAAAGGCTAAACGCGACAGCAGGTAAAGGGTATAATAGGTTTAAGGTTATGTTGATGACACCCAGCACAGATTGTGGATTGTGGATGCATTGTGGGACGTCAACACACACCAGAAAATACCCTGTCGTCTGCTTCGGCGCCACTTAAAATGGCACTGAGCCGCTGGGTGCGTCATCATCACAATAACTGCTGTATTCTGTCTGACCGCTGGGGTGCCACTGGAGACTCTGCAACCGACTCTCTTCTTCTCTCTTTGTCCATTCTTGGATGTTATCTTCCCATCGCCTTCTCTGTCTTCCTCTCCTCCTTCCACCTGGCACTGTGTCTTGAAGGATTGTTTTTGAGTCCTTGGGATCCCTTAACATGTCCGTACCATTTTAGTTTTCATTTTGACTGTGGTTAAAAGTCATCTTACCAGGTTCTCCAATGATCAGACGATGTGGATGTATTCACTAGGGTTTAATCAGGATATCTCAGGACAATTCAGCAATCGGCACAGGCAGTTAAGAGTGGGACACCCTTCGTCCCTCCATGGCCCCAGTATCCATCCGAGACTCTCACTTCCCCTGTTCTGCTACTTCCAAAAAGGGGTAGGCTCTACCCCTTTTTGTTGTTGGCAAATCATATCACGTGGCACGTAGTACATACATAACAATAATAATAGCAGGTGGGCGTCTGCACTCCGCACAGCAGACAATGAGTTCATCAAGATTATTCTCAGCGTTCAGACAGGCTCTTGGTTGCCCTTCGTCTATATATCAATAGAAAATTGAAATAGATGAAAAGGCCTATTTATCCATTGTGTAACGCAGAACGGACGAAACAAACTGTCACCATACAAGACGTTTGACTCGGTATCAGAATCAGAATTGGCTTCACATAGACAAGCACAAGCAATACACACATGGAATCTAGGTATTAGGTACCTAAACACTTTAATATATAATTACTGTGTACTTATATACACAGATAGATGTATATTCTCTCTCTGTCTGTCTCTCTCTCTGTCTGTCTCTCTTTCTCTCCTCCTCTCTCCCTCTCTCTGCCTCTCTTTCTCTCCCCATCTTTCTCTATCTCTCCCTCTCTTTCTCTCCCCATCTTTCTCTATCTCTCCCTCATCCTCTCTCTCTCTCTCTCTCTCTCCCTCTCTCTCTTTTTCTCTCTCTCACACAGTCACATTGTGTGAGAGAGCCTCATATTGGTCTCTCTTCCTCTCTTCATTCCCATCTAATTCAATCTCATCTGCCCCATTCGTTCCTGTGCAGTGTAAATGCCCCGTATAACACCTTCAAATTTGTGTATGCACGTGTCATTGTGTGTTTTGTCCACACACACACACACACACACACACACACACACACACACACATAAACACACGCACACATGCACAGTCTCCTCAAATGCATCCAATCGAGTGAGAGATCCCTGGACTCTGATCTAGTGAATGCAAATGATTGTATTACCTCTGCCTTCCATTTCATTGTACACACACACACACACACACACACACACACACACACACACACACACACACACACACAGACATACACACACATACACATACGTAATGTGAATGAATAGAGCAGGAGAACA
>OMKY01119844.1:0-14963 GCA_900302395.1 Bregmaceros cantori | reverse complement strand
CTGCCGATTGAGACGCACACATTAGACCAGACTTTCTGCTGAGTGGATGGAGCCATCGTCACTTCATAATCAAACAGTTTCACCAAAAACAAAACATAAATCTGAGTATTTCTTCAATACACTGCCAATGATATATTATATATCATATGCAAAATATTAACTTATATTAATAATTATTAATACGCCATCAATTACATTGCCTCATCGTACCGCTGCAATGCTATTACGCTTGCATTCAAATTACATATATATAAATTACATATATAAGATGGCAGGATACTCATAGATATAGATATGTATATATTGATCGTCCACGTTTAATTAAACAAACTATCAACCACTAAGCTTGGTATTAAGTGGCATTTATTGTTGACCAAAAGAGCATAAATGCAGAACAAAATAAAATTAAATAGAACCGAATATGGTTTAAACTAATGGCTGTTTATTTTCTTTTTCACTAACCATCAGTGCCACTTTACCTAAAAGTCTATAATTACTGAAATTAATAGTGCTCAAAAAGCAACAACAAAATGTCCAAATTGCACAACTTTTGCAAACATTTCCAACCTACGTATGCAAGGTTTAATATTATGAAAAGACAGCATCAATAGAACACAGCACAACCGATTGAATGCACGTATGACTGTCCAGTCGAACCCAGAGCACGCCCGCGCTAAGGATTGTGGGTAAATTTCAGCTAGTCCGCGACGCAGGACTGCATCGTCGTGATCTCGCTGAAGGGGGCGTGCCAGCTCGAGGACTCGGCGAGGCCACGATGCCAGCAACGGATTGAGAACGAACTTGGCGCTGAGTTGACGTCACATGAGACCGCGAGCCACGAGCCCGCTGCTCAAACTATGGATTGAGAATCGGCCTAAACCTCTTCCTAACGCAAAGCTCCGATTGCATTTTTCCTGACGTACATGAGCTGAGGACTCTCCATTCAAATCCTTATCGAGCCCTTAGCCCGCGGGCCTTTTATTTTGAGAGACGGCATAACTATGCCAAGGTCCCACCTTGCATTTATTTTTTATTGTTCGTTTTCAAAGAAGTTTTGGTCTGGTTGTGCACAACTAATTTTCGGGGGCTATGGCACGCTTCCCTTGTTTTCTCTGGACTTGGTTTTGTTTTTGGTTTGTGGACACACTGCCTCTGCCGACGCCTGCAAGCTGATTTGCTTGATGGGCAAATATCATATACACAAGTGCAGGACAATGAAGAATCGACCAAATATGTAACTGTTTCGCGTGGATTTGGAGGCACTACGGAGGCCAAGGTGCTGGGCACGTCCGTTTGATTCCCTCATTCTTATTCATTTATGTATTTATTTTGTGCTGTCTCTGTGTTTTCACTTGTCTTGTCTTGTTGCAATAAAAAAAAAAACTACGCCAAGGTCGGCGTGGTTTTTATAAAGGACACGGGGAAAATGACCCCAATCAGAGCCATTGACGTTTACAGAGAACCATGGGCTGGAATCACACGCCCAGGCACGGTGCGTGCGTTTCTACCACGTACAATATAAACTGCTGCACTACACACTTCGTTCAAGTTGTACTTGTTTTTCTTGGCGTTAGATAAAGCAACATGAACACTACTACTGACTGTAGCTGAACTTTTTATATCGCCAGTAGCGCTGAACTTTTAATTTGAAACGCCAGAGCGTGCCACAGGAAGCTCCACGCCCCCGTCGACGGAGCGGATTTTGGCCTCATGTTAAGTTGCATTTCACTGGACTCAATATCCCGGTGAGTTCAATGTTTTTTTTAATGTTGTGTGTGGAATAATTCAATATTTCCGATCGCGAGTCGCAGCGAAGCCATTCATTGCACGACACGAGCCAGACTAAACTACCAACGGGACAGACTTCCCGATCCCCAACAGAAACAATGGCCACAACAAAAAACGGAATCGATAAAAGTTGACCGTCTACTGACTACTGTGGTCGAGCGGGTCGGTGCAAGTGGAGCGCAGTCGTGTTTCCGATTTTTTTTGGTATTATGCGGCAATCCTTCGATTCTCTTTTCTGCGCCTTTTCCAATTCGGTTTCCGACTTTCGATTTTTCCGAATGTGCTTTGTATGCAAATGATATTCTGACGTAGCGCATCGGCCGTTGAGTGGTAACGGGGTTCCCGCCGTTGACTAATGACTGTCCCCCCGCCTCCTCTAACGGTCTTCATTCAAGTGCACTGAGTAGATCATGAACACAAAGGTTTTACTTCCTTTCACTCCCATCATCATCACCACCTCGAGTGATCGCGATGGTGAATTAAATTCCAAACTAATTTTGTATTTTGACATACCTTGTGTGTGCGTTTATGAGTATAACAAATGTACACCTCTGTGTTATTGTGTCTGTATTCTGGTGGTCTATGAATGAATGAATATCTTTATTTCGGACACACCCACAGAGTGGTCTAGATCAATAAGTGACAATATAACAAGAAAACAAGACGTACTTTTAAAAACATTTTTAAAAGGCAGATTATTACAAATCAGTGTAGCAGCCATGACCGCCAGTGACTCCATATAGTGGACGTACACCTGACTGAACTTTTATCTCGTATCGGTCAGGGTGGGGATGATTACGTTCTCACTTTGAGAAATGCGGCATATGAATGTGTACATTTGATTTCGTAGTAAGGCTCAAATAAACACGGTTGTAGTTTATACGTTTTCACGTTTTTTTGCGTGCATTAATGTGTTGTTCATTTGAGGTCTTGGAAACGTTTAACTGTTTACAAGATAAAGATATACAGCTGCTATTTAATGTAATGACAATCTCTCATTTCCTTGGAAAATCTTTTATTAATTCTGTCAATGTCCTTTGCACGTTCTGCAAATAGCTTGTGTGGAATTCCTAGGCACTAACGTGTTAAGTGTATTGTCGCCATTCTGTACCTAATTTCCATAGGAATGGTTCCACGCCCCCAAAAGGTGTTCCAAGTTTCTCTATAAGATCTCCATGGCAGAAACTCAAAGTGAGTGCTCATTTTGTCACACTCTCTCTCTCCACAGGCTCTGTGTGCTGAACAGATTGAAGTGACGTCCCGGCCAACCAGTGTTATGGAGCCTGTCTGTGAGTATGATTGGATGACACGTTGCTTCAGGGGAAAACTGTGACATTAGATATTGTTTTCTTGGTTTGTTTTATTTGGTTATTTATCTGTGCCGCGAAACAGGTTATATTTTTGATCGCTTTGCTTGGTTGCTTTGTCCCCAGGATAACTGAAAAAAAGTTGTGCATGTATCTGGATGAAATTTTGTACAGTCGTTGGAAATGACCAACAGAATAATTGATACAATTTTGGTGCATTACTGTGGCCTATAAGTAACATAATCAAACTTAATCTCTAACTTAACGATAGATCGCTGGGAGCATAGTGCGGTCACATGACCAGACTTCCGGGACGCAGGGGGAAGGTGGGAAATGTAGTTTGATAGGATGTTTCATTATACTCTTCATCCGTTAATGACAGTGGCCACTCCGGACATCCAGTGTGACGTGTGTGGGATGGGTTTTGCTACGCGCAAGGGTCTGTCCAGCCACGCCCGACAGCACCTGCGGAGCCTGGGGTTGACCCCGTCGGACCACCCCAACGGCCCCATCAAGCAGCTTAGCAAGATTAGCAAAGAGGTAAGGATTTATAGGAGCAAAGTTGGTGTAATGAAAATGAATGTTTAAGTCATTTCTAGGACAGTGACAACATCAGGCCTGGTATTTTTTTGACAAATTTGCGTGCCCCCTTGAGCATGGCATCTACGCATTGATTTGAAGATACTGAACACTAAATGCTGTTTTTAAGAGAGGACTGAAATCAAGGCTGAACTCAAATCAAAGTTGTACACTTGCACAATGGTTCTGCCCTAATGACTTGGAAGTCTAAAAACAACTTTATTGATACATACATGTATAGTGAAATTCATCCTATGCATTTAACCCATCCCTGAGGGGCGGTGGGTGGCAGCGCCCGGGGACCATTTCCAGATTCTGAGCCAGTGCCTTGGCCAGGGGCACTGAATGGAGCAGGTTAACTAGAACATGTTTTTGGTGATGGGGGAAACCGGAGTGCCCGGAGGAAACCCACGCAGACAGGTGGAGAACATGTAAACTCCACACAGAAAGGACCTGTTTGAGTCGTAATTGTTGTTCTCCTTCGGCAAGGGTGCGCTGGACCTCAGTATGGATGCAGACCAGACAAAGACGGCCACACCTAATCCCAAGCCCAAGAGTGCAGTCAAAGCCAAGAGTGAGAAACGGAGCATCCCGACGGACTCGTCTGAACTCGCAGCATCGACGCCGTCCTCTCCGGCGCCCCCCTCCCTCGCCATGAGCGCAGCATGCGACGATGGCCTGAGTCCTCCTCGTCACAAGGCCACTCCGCCACCGCAGCCAAGCTGGGCGCCAACAGTGACGGACGCCCCCCTCACCCTCGGTAAGGATTCTGCTTTTTTTTTTTTTTTTGCGTAAAATATTTACAATACAATTATTCTTCAATATTAATCTAATCTTTAGTGTTTAAAACTGCCTGTTGTGATTGGTTGGAAGTGATGAAGAGGTGGCTGTGTCCGAAATCACTCCCTATCCCCTACCACCCCCCCGTATAGTGCACTCACTTATGGTGCACTCAAGATTTAGGACACAAGAGTCGGTGCCGTGAAAATTATTATAAAATATAATTATAAAAAATATAAGCATAAAATTCAACAATCATTAGAAAAAGTCAGAAGTACTAACATTTATAACTATTTGCTGTGGTCGGTCGCTATTTACTCCCACCGCACCATGTTTTGGGAGTTTAGGTTATTTTAATATATCTCGCAATGCATTATGGGTTGTATTGCTCCGTCTAGGGTACTTCCGATGCTCACTACTTTTTGCGGTGCATTGTGGGATACTTTCAGTGCACTATATAGGGTACATGGAGAATTCGGACACCCCTACAAAATGGTGTGCACCCCATATAGTGCTATATATGGGGGATAGGGAGCGATTTCGGACACAGCCACTGTTTATATTTGTATGTTTTGTAGGCTAAATCCCCATTGTCATTTTTGGAGTAGTACTTGAATTAAATTGAGTATTGTGAGTGTTGCTAGTATTGTGAGTGTTGCTAGTAACTAGTTGGACTTTCATTAGTGATGGCTGCTGTTTACTCAATAACATTAAAAGATTTTTTTCCATACGAAACTATATCCCTAAATGTTTTGTTGACTGAATACTGAGTGCTGAGAATCATTGATTAGTGTCACACTGTCAGTACTATTCAAAACAATCATTGTTAGATGATCTGTGGAGGTATTCATTTCTAGAGCTGCAATCGATTAATCGATGATAATCGATTATTGAAAGAATCTTCAACTAATTTTATTGATTAATCGACAGCGATTAATCGTTTACTTGCTTGGTAGACTATATACATTAAAGCATCAATTAGAAACAGTCTTTAAATAGGTTAAACGGCCTGCTAAAATTGGTATATTTCTATTGTAAATCTCATAGGCTCCGTGCTTTTGGTAGCCGACTCCACCCACTCGACTAGCAAAAACACATGGAGATAGCGAAACCACAAAAAGTTAGCAATATTAATATTGCAAACTTTTAATAATAAACATTTCAGGTGAATAATCGTTCCGATTTTAAATGAAAAATGATTTTTCATTCATTTTTTACTGATTAATCATCAGTAAAAATCGTTGATTAATCGATGATCAAAATAATCGTTAGTTAACTTGCAGCCCTATTCATTTCACATTGTGACAACATAGAATGCACTATGACAGAACTGTGTTATGTGCGTGCCACATGAGATACAATTCGATAGTCCTTTTGCCGCACCTGGGGTGGCAGCATTGCTGAAAGGGGCGTTTGCAAATGGCAACAGATTTCCTTCTACAGATTCTACATCTGCCCTTTGTGTTTTCAGCTTGACTTTCACCTTTTATATCACTGCAATGCTAGGCAGTACTAGCCTGGCAAGCCAGAATCAACGCATCGTACACGTATTGTACATTGCTAGACGCTTGCATTGGGTCTGGTAAAACCATGGTCGGAAAACGTTTAAAAAAAAAAAGTAAATCAAATTGTGTTATCCAGTCGCAGCGCAGTAAATGGGACAAGTTTCGTGGAGGTGTGACAACCAAATTCCGCCCACAGCTTGCGCAGCCCGGGCAAACACCCCCCCATGTCAGCATTGATCGGCCAATTTAATCCGTACCGACGGCAAGCCTGATTTTCCCAGACCCAATGCAAGCGTCTAGCGATGTGTGATGCATGGACGATGCGTTGGCTCTGGCTCGCCAGGCTAAGGCAGTACTAGTAAATGTTACTTGATTCTAAATTAAACGTTTTGCTCGTCTTTGCAGATTCAACCCCTCCCGCTCAAGTGCACGTGTGTCACCTCTGCGGGGCCTGGTACGAGTCGCGCAAGGGTCTGTCCAGCCACGCCCGGGCCCATCTACGGCAGCTGGGAGTGCCCGACACCAATTCTAAAATAAGTCCCATCGACCTGCTGTACAAGCTGAAGGACATCAAACCCGAGGAGCCCGAGTCCTCTCCAGCACCTTCCAAGTCTGCCGTAGACGCCGCGTCACCGCGCACGCTCTCCCCCCCCAAAAAGAAAGCCAAGCAGGACAAGAACAAGAAAACGGCGTGCATACTCTGCGGGGATGTGTTTGAGAACCGCAACGGTCTCGGCAGTCATGCTCGCTCTCACCTGCGTCGAATCGGCATCCCGGATCTCCTGGGAAAGGAGACGGCCATCGCAGCCTTGGAGGAGGTGGTCAGCACCGGCTTGAGGGCTGAATTGTGGCACTTGGAGGGATACAACAGTTCAGGCCCTAGCCCGAAGAAGAAGGCAAAGTTGAAGACGCCCGCTGCTGCACAGGCGGACACAGATTCTCCAAACGATTCATCTCTCTCTGCTTCAGACTTTCCGTCGCCTGGTAAAAAAGCCCCAAAAGCCAAGAAGGGCTTCCGTTTGGCATCCGACTCACAATGGGCAGCGAACGACGACGTTGCAGACACGGATGCGTTTAACGCAGAGGGAGGCGCCGGGCTGGACTTTGCCGATCGTCCCTTGGACCCTGAGGGGCAGCCTATCCCGCTCATCCCGTGCGAGTACTGTGGTCAGCTTTTTGACACCCGCAAAGCCTTATCTTGCCACGCCCGAGCCCACCTGCGCCAGCTCGGCGTCCCGCTGTCCAGCAAGATCTCACCCATTGATCTCCTGCAGCAGTTCATCGGCAAGGAAGATATGGCGCCGGACAAGGAAGAGGTTACCAGTCCCCCTCCTCCTGTCGAACAGTCACCGTCCAAAAAGGGAAGCCAAGGTAAGTGGAGCAGATGTCATTTATATTGAAGAGCAGAGATGGCAAAAGTACCGGGATTTCTTACTTGAGTAAGAGTAAAATACATCAGTAAGAAAACAACTCAAGTAATACTACAAAATACTGATCCAAATATCTACTCAAATAAAGTAAAAAGTACAGGCTAATAAATATACTCAAAAGTATTTTTGAAAGTATAAAGTACAAAGTACAAAACCTAACAGGCGATATATATATTTTTTGAGGGGCACACCCAGAGACTAAATGAAAACAACTTATTAACTGCTACTGTACTCGGTGCATTACCGAGTACCGCCCCCTACTGACTCATTCAAGCTATAGTACATGTAGTCTTTCATGTTGTTGCAGAAAAAAGGAACAACCCTGTTTTGGGAAAAGTAAGGAGTAGAAGTACTGATATATTAAAAATCTACTGAGTAGAAGTAAAAAGTACTCGCAGAAAAAAGTACTTCTAAAAGTACAGATACTTGAAAATTCTACTTAAGTACAGTACTCAAGTATTTACTTGCCATCTTTGTTACAGCCAGCATTTCACTCAAGATGCGTGTGTGACCAGGCTCCAGTAATGAGCACGTTCAATATGAAATATAATTTTAAGTAAGTTACTGATTTTTTTTTTGTTTTTGTAAGATATGATGGCATTATTTTTGGCTGAAAATGCGTGTTTTCTGTCCCTGAAATTCTGGATTTTAGCCTTGTATGGTGGAAAAAAGTATTTAATTTGTCAAAATATTTTATTATAAATCTTGCAAATGGTTTTCCTATTGTGTGACCAATACAAGTAATCATATTTTGAGTATCTATTTATGAGCAAACATGCAAAATGAAAGTGATTCATAATGTTACAAAACTGCTAAATTAGTTAAACAAAGATGTTCTGCAATGATTTTTCTGAAATTATTTTTCAATTAATTTAATTGTACTGTCACATCAGGCTAGGGCTGCAACTAACGATTATTTTTTGTCATAGATGAATCTGCCATTTTTAATGACTGTTCATTTTTCATTTAAAATCTGAACATACTGAAACATTAATTATTAAAAGTTTGCAAATTCAATATTGCAAACTTCTGCTGTTTCACAATCTACCTTACTTACTGGTAACATTTCCGAGAGCCTAATCTTCCGTGCTAACTTCTAGCATTTGGGTTTTCATCCAACCTTGTTATTTTTATTGTATTGTTAGTGTTGCTGTGGGGCTCAACAATGTACAGTATCCCAAGACGATGAGCAGGGACATGGCGCTGGGAATGGAGACTGGTATTGGGAACAACATATTCAACACGTTTTTAGCGAAGATTGGGCCAAACAAGAAAACGATTAATCAATTATTTGGCGATGATGATTTCAATGTGATCTAGCAGCTCTACATTAGACGTTGTCTCCCTCTTCGTCCATTTAGCCAGCGTCTGTGAGCTGTGCGGCTTTGAGTTTGAGCACCGGAAGGCGTTGGCCAGCCACTGCCGGGCTCACCTGCGTCAGCTCGGCGTGCTCGACTCCCTGACTGACGGCACGAAAGGCGCGGCCATTCAGCTTCTGCAGGAATGGATCCAGAGGGAGCCGGCGCAGGCTGCCAAAATCTCTGAGCGCTACCTCTCTGGAGCCCTCAGCATCACCCGGAGCGTAAAGGCATGTTGCTCATTTAGTCATTTTAATTCAATTGTTTCTGACCAGCTTATAACATGGATGTTTACTTGCCAAGTTTATTACCTGCGCCGGGGCTGCGCCGCAAAGCAGGTTATGTTTTTAGTCACGTTGGTCGATTGTTTTTTCTGTCCCCAGGATAACTGAAAAAGTTGTGCACGGATCTGGATGAAATTTTGCAGAGTTGTTGGAAATGACAAAAGGAAGAATTGATTACACTTTAGTGTCCAACTTACCGATAGATCGCTGGGTGCTTACTGCGGTCACATGACCAAACTTCTGGGTCGCAGGGGATGCTGGGAAATGCAGTTGGCATGTTCGCGGTGGCGTCAATCGCAATCACACTACTAGTGCACTTGCATTGATAATGGGTTGCCACTCATACTGCTAGCACGCACTAAAAATTTGTACCACTCTCTCTGAGTGCTTCTCGTTATTTAATTATATAAAACGACATTTGTATTTGGTAGAAGTGTAATCCAAAGTGCACAGTAGGGAAATACTTATTTTATGTCTGTTGCTCGAATATGCTCAATTGCGCAAAGTGGTTTATCTTGAAATGTTGTCCTAACACCTGTTGTTCTTGTCTAGTATTACTATTATTTAAATGTATTGGAGTTACACAGCACTGTATCTTGATGCTATTAGTTTTATTTATTTCGTTTTCCTCTATAGAAACCTGCCCCAAGTCCTGCCGAAGGGGAAGCTGCAGTTGCTACAAGCCCCGATCCTTTGGCATCGCTATCTGTACCCAAAGCAGGAAAAGAGTCTGACGCATCCAGTCGCAAAGAATCGAGCAACGTCAAAGTCACCTCCCCAAGCCGTAAGCAATGTTTACCTTTTTGGCTTTATATGCTGTATGTTGTATATAGTCAATAGTGAGAGCCAGTGATCACACTAGGGTGCGGGAGAAACCTGTTATCTGAAACCTTTTTCATCACATGCCAACAATTATTTTCACTACATCATGGTGTGTTGTAACTGCTTCAAGCATTCAAAAGAAAATTATTATAAAACATAACTTTATAAAACAACATGTAGGCCTATGTCATATTAATTGTCTACATCTAGTGCAGGAGGCTTTTGTCAGATTATGCAAACTATCCCACCTGCCTTTGTTATCCAGAGCCTGAAACAATTTACAGTTGTTTTTAATATTGTATTGAGATTTGAGCTCAGTTTGAACCTTTGATTGTATATAAAGTAGACTCAACGTGCATGACGTCATCCTATCGCTTTCATCAAAATGTTTTGTGCCCGCCAACTGCGCGCTGTCATTGTTGAAAGTACCCGTATAACCGGTACCAGGAGAGATAGAGAGAGCTATACAGTATATGAGAGAGAGACACCCCACACGCGTCTTCTTCCGAAGGTACTGTCCACTAGGGGCGCCAACGACAGAGTCAGAATGAATGGGATCCTATAGGAGCTGAAATAAAAAAATAGATATTAACGCCAAATCTGACGCATTTGTGAAATTATGACCCCCTCACACAATGAACCGTTAATTTTCCCGACAATATACATTAAAGCATCAATTAGAAATGATTTTTAAATAGGTTAAAGAGCCTGCTAAAATTGGTACATTTCTATTGTAAATCCCATAGGGGTTTTGGTAGTTGACTCCGCCCACTCGACTAGAAGAAGCACATGGAAGTCGGCATGCCGGCTGAAGCGAATGCGACGTCCATGTTTATATACAGTCAATGCTTTGAACCAATTGTTGCTGTTTTTCCAGGAGCACGCCCCCCTAAGGCCCGGGCCGTGTCTGCCAGTCCCCAGCAGCCCCGCCCAGGGAACATCCCCACTCTCTTGGGCAGCCCGCCTCTCTCTCCCCTGGTCAGGATGGTGGGCAACATCTACTTCCTAAAATGCAGGTAGGTGGTGCGCCCTGCACACTCGAGGAAAACAAAATGACAACGAGGAAACAGATTTGAGAACAGGTGCGTCCAGACACACTGGATCAGTCCTGCTGTGTGGACGAGAGAAAACTCTTCTAGAGGAATCCTCACCTCCACCTCTATCTCACTCTCTCGCGCGCGCACAGCACGTCTGGAAAGGGTTGGTGTTAGATCGGATGCCTCCATTTTAAACACCTTTCCCCCCCTTGCAATATTCCTCTTGGCTTTCTGGTGAAACACTGCTTCATGACTTTATTTAGCGCCGTTCAGCGCAACCTCCAGCTCTGCAGCCTGTCTCTCTCACATGAGAGAGAGACACTTCCTGATGAAGGTTGCAGAACAGCGGCCAAAACTGTTGACGTATTTAAATATCTTTATTCCTGTCATGGAAATGAAACACATTATTTATTAGTACATGATTTGACAGAATGAACACCATTCATGAACTGTCTCTCTCTCTCTCCCTCCCCCTCTCCTTACCGCTCTCTTCCTCTACATACACCTACCTCTTTCTCCCTTTTCTATCTCTTCCTCCCTTTCCTTAACTCTCTCCCCCTCCTTCTCCCACACTCCCCTGTGTCTCTAGCTCCGCCTCGCTCCCAGTCTTTCTCTCCTCTCTCTCTTCTCTCTCCCCCTCTCCGTCCATAAAAATTCAACGTCATGACAATTTGCTATGTGTGGCTTCTCCACAGATTCTGCGATGAGGTGTTTGAGGGCCCCTTGGCTGTGCAGGAGGATTGGATCCTGCACCTCCAGCAGCACATCCTCCAGCTGGGTTACAAAGGCAAGGAGTCGGCCTCCGTGCCCATGGCCAGTCAGACAATAGTCCACCCGGCTGCTGTCTGAGAATATCCAACACTCAACCTTCTGGACAGTCAATATTAACATATTCATCCTTTTCATGATCTTCTTTAACCGACGAATGCAGGGTGGCTCCTGCATTTGGGTGGGATGTGGTTGAAGCTCTAAAAAAAGCTAAAAGAAAAAAGCCTGTTTGCTTTGAAAATCGAAAAAAAAAAAACATTGCAAATGAATGGGTGGATAGATAATTTTTTCATAGGTTGCGGACGAAAAGAATCATCATCCGTGCATCTCAAGTCTGGACCCAAACTATGTGTTGAGTGTGTTTGCAACCAGGGCTGCAACTAACGATTATTTTAATAGTCGATTAGTTGGTGATTATTGAAACGATTAGTCGATTAAGCGCTTAGATATTTTTAGTTTCAATTTTGGTACCATTAATTGGACATTAACTCATTACAATTAATTTAAACGCTTACAATTTTGATGATTTTATTCATAATCATGTTCTGTTTTAATCAATAATGTTGAATAATTCCAATCTTTTTTGGGATTTTCAGAAATTATCAAGTGGTATTAAAATTGTGTAGGTGAATAGGTGGTGGTGTCAGCAAAAAAAAAATGCTGACAAGAACAATGATTCAAGTCCTTGGCGATTAATCGATTACTGCGTTAATTGTCGATTATGAAATTAATCGACTAGTCATCGATTAATTGACCAATCGTTACACCCCTATTTTCCTAATGCCTATGCAAAGGCATTAATGAAATTCCAGCTTTGCAGCAGCACTCTGCCTAGCATCCATATTAAACAATGTTCTTTCAGGCCTTTTTTATAATTACCAAGAGACCCTCTGACCCAGCCGTCACTGAACTAATTCAGGCCTCAAGGCAACTTCGACCTGCCAAAATGTCAGTCTGTCTTACGCTGCATCCATCAATTATGTAGCGGTTTCTTAGTTTGTTCACGTTGAAAGACTGCAAAATTTATTTTTGAGAAATGGCAATCAGCCAACTCTGCACTCTGTTGATATGTTGTTCAGCTTATTAATTCTCCTGGTGTAGCGACAAGCTTTGAGAGAGATTAGGAAACTGAGACAAAGCCCAGTCCCCAGCGTCCGTCAGCGCTGTTTTGGTACACCAGAGTAACTGCACAGACGCGTGTCTGAATCAATGGTGCTCCACTCCGTAGGGGTGGTGCAGGCCGACAGAACATGTTGTTGCAAACCTCAGGGCTGTACAACGTGTTAAAACAAACATTACAAATGGGTTTGAGCCATTGAGCTTGTGGAAGAGTCTACATGTAATCAAATAGGCAAATCGTTAGCCGGGCGAGCCAGAACTAATGAATCGACCATGAACTGCACGCCGCTAGACTGTCTTCTAACCGCGTGCGATGTGTGGACGATTCGTTTGTCCTGGCTCGCCAGGCTAGCAAATCGCAAGGCCATTGACGAGCACTTGAATACTATCATTTTAATTCGATTCTAAGTTGTTTTCCTCTGCAATGCTCTCGAGGACACAGCTGTGGAAGCCTCTAGTTAATGTGTGTTGGAGTTGATGTGCCCATGTTGAAATGTAAAAACAGCCTGAGTTTACTGTCCTAGTGTTGTTGACCTTGTGTCTTGACTGTGGAATCTAATGGAAGCTGTTTTTTAACACCTTAGTTTATAGACAGTATTTTTTAGCCAATTTTATGACACCCTTTGTACTAATTGTGCTGTTACCACTCCAATAGATCCTGTCTCTGTTCTGTTCTTATTCTTTTTGAATATATGTTAAAGATAGCAGGTTTTATTTTTCAAGTGCAAAACGTGACTTCTTGGCTCTGACCAAAAGTGCACAGGTGATGTGAACAAAAATTATGTATGCCGTTATTCTTTATGTTTATTCATTTTCAATAGCTGCTTGCAAGTTAAAAAGAAGGGATTTTTTTGTGCTGAAATTCTTTCCAAATGTGCCCCTTTGGATGTGAACTCAAATTCTATATTTTCGTATTCACTGGATATATATTAGCCCGGCGTGGCTGAATCATCTGCACACGTGCACCTTTGGCTGCCTTTGTTCAAACGTTAGCCCAGGCTATATTTGTACAGCGCTACTTGACATGTTTTGAAATGTTCATATTTTGCACACAAATTAAAAAAAACCCTGAATTGTCTGATACAATTGAAATTGCTATTATTTTTTTATTATTATTCGTCAGCCCAGTAGCTTATTCGCTTCATTTAATATTTTGGTTTCATCGTATTAAATTAAACTCACTCCTGCTTTTAGGCTTTAATGTGAAATTATACATTTTTTGACCCCGCTATTGGCAAATTATATAGTCAATAGTCGGGGATCGGAAGGGGTTGAAATCTGAAAATAGTTCAACTAATGGCCTGACACAACCCTGAATTAAAACATGATTTTGTGTTAGGGTTTACATCTGATCTTTTAAAAAATTCATATAATATGATTTGTTAAAATTACAATTATTAGATTTTTGAGTAGCTCCTTCTCAACCGTATTAATTATAGTGTATATATCTGTACGCATAGATTTTAACGTATTTTTCAGTTGCTGTTCCATTGTGGGGGACGAAATTTTTATTGAAGTAGATACTGTTTCTACACATGGTAGTGAACATCCACGGTTGTAAGCAGACTTTGCTGCTATTTATGCACCGCAAAATAATTCTCTAAACTGATATGCGTTTGTATTTCGTGTGTGCATGTGGCCTGTAGTGGGAGCACCTGAGTCACTTTCACTTTCTTTGTGTATAACGGTCAACAGACCTTATGACTGAAAACATAAATACCTGTGCTGCCAGCCGAATATTCGTTTTGAATTCGAACATTTCGAGGCACAATTCACAGCAAAGAGTTGATTCGTTTTAATTACCTCGACCGTATTATGGATTCATTATCTTTTTGGTCATAGGAATTTCATGTCGGAAAAATTCGACTCGCAAACGGATAGCTGAAATGGAGTGAATACCACATTTCATCAACCTCACCCAAGCATGATTGCGCATATTTTGTGCGTGCATGTTGCCTTATTAGGGCTGCTCGATGTATCTCCCACATGGTTGTGTGATTAAAAAAATGTCTATTTTTGTTAAAATTAGTTTCAGGATATTTTAAATAAAACACATGTATGTTGTGACTGTCTAATTTTTCTCTTCCATTAATTTGTTTCGTGTTTACATTCAGCCAACTATATTGACCTTTCATTTGTTATTTTGGGGAATTTCAAATATTAATAGTGCAGTATAGATGGAATTT
>OMKY01119842.1:2954-14639 GCA_900302395.1 Bregmaceros cantori | reverse complement strand
ATATACTCCGTGAATGAGGGATATACTAGAAATTTAAGTATTAAGTTAAGCGTTGACCTTTATGTGCAAAGATTGTTGAAACAAGGTAAGCACACTTCACTATTCTAGTCTGGTGTAACTAAGTAATAGGGCTGCAACGATTAGTCGATTAATCGGTGACTAATCGATTTATAAAATTAAACGACAACTAACAATCGATAATCGGCAAAGAAGTGAATCGTTGTTATTGTCAGCAGGTTTGAGCTGTTGTTTCCCCCATTTATCCACACAAATTTGATATTCATTATTTCCAAAAACATGAAACATTTAATGGAAATGATTGAAAATGAAAATATTACTATTACTGACATATTATACCTTTGTTGTCAGAGGATGTAAACTTTGTACATTAGATGGTAAAAAACAAGAGCCAAATTTGACTAGATTTCAAGTTAACAGGATTCATTTATCGTAATAGTTGCTAGCTGTGAGAATTTGGGGTATTTTTAAAAGGGAAAAATTATCCAACCGATTAACTGATCAGCAACTAATCGACTATTAAAATAATCGTTAGTTGCAGCTCTACTAAGTAATAACTACGCTAGTCTAGTCTGGTATAACTGAGTAATAACTCCTGTAGTCTGGTGTAACTAAGTAATAACTCCGCTAGTTTAGGCTGGTGTATCTATAACTCCGCTAGTCTAGTCTGGTGTAACTGAAGTAATAACTAACTGTGTTGTAAGGATGAGGATGTCTGTGGCCGCCCTCCGGCTGATGCGCTGCCGGCGTCTCAGCAGTTCCACGGGGACCAGACGGGCTTTACCCTGGAGGAATATCAGTAAGTCTTTACCCAACATCAGTAAGAATAATCTAAAGAAATAAATGAAATAATACCATGAAAAATAAAACGTAAAGATAACTTGGAAATATTAGTTTTAATTTTCAATAAATTGTGTATTGATAATAATAATATTCTGTAATAATTGTTGTGAAAAATGAAAATTAACAGAAATTGATGATCAAAATATAATGAAGAAAATTGACAATTTTTCCTAGAAGTAGAGAGCATCTTCCACGATAAGCTGTTTTGTTCAGATAGGAGTGGAGTATATTTGAACTTTAAAAAGCTCAAATGCTTGCTGCCGAGTGTCACGAAAGAGAAAATAAAGGTGACTCACTTCATGTTCCTCCATTTCCAGAGAAGATCGCTAAAGTGACCAGTGCTGTGGTGTTGGGGTGAGTGAACCTTTTACTTTGCTGCTTTTTGCCATGTTTGGAGATTGCCAATTGTTCGTTTACTTGGACTCTTGTGCGACCAGAACCTAGAGCTGCACAGCGGCTGTCCGACACGATCCGGAAAGAACACCAGGCGACTCGGATTAGTTGTCACTGTCCACGTTGAGGAAATGACCAGTCTTGGCACGGGAATATGTCTAGAGGGTTAATTCATTAAGCTATACTGGATATTCGCCGGGTATTGGCTAGCTAAGCTAAGCTACGAGCTAAAGCACGAAACAAGCCGAATACGCAGACAGAGGTTTTGTGTGTGTGTGTGTGTCTCATAGACTCTATATAAAGTAGACGCAGCGTGCATGACGTCATCCCATTGCTTTCATCAACCTTTTTTTTTGTGCCCGCCGACTGCACGCTGCCATTGTTGAAAGTACCCGTATATTCGGGACAAGGATAGATGGAGAGAGCTATACAGTATATGAGAGGGAGAGACGCCCCACACGCAACTTCTTCCGGTGGTACTGTCCGCTAGGGGCGCCAACAACAGTCAGAATGAATGGGATCCTATGGGAGCTGAAATAAAAAATATTAACGCATTTGTGAAATTATGACCCCCTTCCCACAACCGTTAACTATCCCGACAATATACATCAAAGCATCAATTAGAAGCGATCTTTAAATAGGTTAAACTGCTTGCTAAAATTGGTATATTTCTATTGTAAATCCCATAGGCTCTGTGCTTTTGGTAGTCGACTCCGCCCACTCGACTACCAAAAGCACACTGAAGTCGGCACGCCGGCTGAAGCGAATGCGACGTCCATATTTATATACAGTCTATGGTGTGTCTCCAATGATTTGTGTTGTTGTGTTTCCAGAGGTTGTGTGTGCATCTCCTATGAGTTGTTGTCACTGGGCAAAGCAGTGACGATCGACACACAAGCAGCTCAGCAGGAGAAGTACCAGTCATTCATTTACCTCGACACCACTCATGGCAGCAGCGAGCGTGAAAACATTACTAAAGGTACCAAACATTAACGTCTCACTTATTTTTTCCTTTCTTGTTGACCGTTTCCACTAACCCTGATAGAGCCTTCACATTGGAAGGCTAGTTAATGTGGTTCAACCCCAATGTTTCGAATCCCTATTTTTAGCCAAGTTATGGGTTTTCGGGGTTAACCCCTAACCCTAACCTAACCTTAACCCTACCATAACCCCTAACCCTTAAACCCTAACCCCTACAATATTGTTACAAATTACAAATGTGTTATTGTGGTCAATAATTTGATAATCATTTTGATAATTTTCAATGATCAATCATTTGTTCTACGCTACTTGTACTGACCGTAATTAATTAGTAGTTTTTACCGACATTTCTTTGCAGTTAAAAGTATTTTCCTTGTGTGTCTGTATGTGTGTGTGGGTGTTAAGAGCTGACACAAATGACCAGGAAGGAACTCCACAAGGCTGCTCGGAGGTTTCTGGAAGTTTCCACCAGGATATTAATGGGGCCACTGGACGGTACATAAACTCAACACAGTTTTATGAAATATTGTTGGTATCGTCTGTATTTTTACATTTTTGTTGCTAGGGTTTTAGATTAAGTTATTAATTTTATTTTGGTGTCCGGACTGTGCGACAACCACACAAGCCATGCCATTATGCAAAGATCAGTGATCCCTTCGATACCTTGGGGCGTTGGCGAAAAGTTAGCAAACAGCTAATAATTGTTCTAATCTTCCATCAAAACCACACTATTGAAATCAGTCCTTTCTTCAGCTGTCCTTGCAGCAGTTTTATTGATATATCTGCATGAAACTTTTGAATCGTACGCCCAATTTTTAAAAATGTTGTTACCCCTATAATCTTTCCAGGACCAACCTTTTCTTGGCCGTGTACAGCTATATTTTACGATCTTAATTGTTAAATGTTAATTGTTTATTTTTGTAATGCGATTACCCTGTCTGCAGAGCATCTCAGCCACCTGGATGCTGACCCCCACGAGGTGGCGCTGTGGGTTCTTCTCAAGAGGACCCGCTCGGCATCCAAGGAAGTGAGGCTGAGTGCTGTGCAGGAACTAGCTAGCAACCACCACTGGCACGGTGAGAGGTCACCTGACCATCTTCATCATCTGTATACATCCACACTCCAACCTTCCCATGGGCACATTACCTACTAGTATTTCTAACAATTGTTGTGCTTACAGACTACCAGTACCAGACTGCTGCCCAGATACTGGACCAGCGCACTGCAATTGGCCTCGCCCGGACACCGGCCGTCCATCTGCGCTTCTTTTTGGCTCCACCGACACTCCCCGAAACTGAAGACGTACGTTTGGGCTTTAATTTAGTCCATGTCTGCTAGTCCATAGAATACACCGTTTGGGAAATTCTTAACTCTACAGATTTTTGTATAGCGCAAAAACATGCCCATAGTGTGCTTTACAATTTTGATTCTATGTGCTATAACTCCTACAAAACTACTAGCGCGGGAAGAAAGTAAGAGGGGCCAAATTTGAAAACGCTGACATGATTTTCCCGATTATAATAAAGTAAACTGTAAAAGTTGTGAATGTCAGAACGGGGGGAGGGACATTAACTTTTGGCAGGGTAAGTGTGTTGGCCAGGATGGACAACAAGGAGAGGAACACAAACAAGATGAACAAGCGGGAAGACTATCTGCTCAAACAGCATCCCATGCTGTGTTGCTCCTGTTTGAGAGGATAACGAGGGAGAGATCCAACATGTTGTGTGCCTTGTGTTGTCACAATCATTAGAAACCTATTCGTTTGTTTCAGGGCTTCTCCGTGGAAGATGAGCTTCGCCACCTGCTGGCGTTGATGCCCCAGTCGGAGGTGGACCGTTGCGTGCAGTACTTCACCTCGCTAGCGCTTCGAGAGAGCAGCCAGTCGCTAGCTGCTCAGCGTGTAAGACAACTCATCATCTTAAAGAGCATTCATTAGCTGCTTAGAGCGTAAGACAACTCATCGCCTTGGTGTGTCATCTTTGTGTTACAGGGAGGACTGTGGTGTTTTGGTGGTAATGGTCTACCGTATGCTCAGAGTCTCACCTCGGTTCCCTCAGAGAAGGTGGAGTCGTTCTGTTTGCAGGCCCTGGTGCAACATTCAAAGGTAAAACCCTGCTCCATAGTCTCTGATTGGCTAACTTCTGAGTCGGTCTGAAGTACTTAACGCGTGTCATGCACCGCCACTGTTGTCTACTAGAAGGCTGCAATGTCTAGTGTTGAGTGGCAGGAGAGTGGCAACAGGTGTGTCTAGTTTAGCAGCCCTGTGGCAGGCTCTATAAGGAAGTGGGTTTCCTTTGTCTGTGTGGGATCCTTGTTCTGTCTGTGCATAGTTTTCAAGTCATGATCCTTGTCTGCTCACGATAGTTAGAGTTAGTCTGTGATCATAGCTTGTTCATTATGTTATACCATGCCTGCTCTAGTCTGTACTTTCAAGCCATGTTCCCATGCCTTTCCACGTTCATGTCTAGTACCACAGCACCTGCCAAAGTTGCTCTGGAGTTCTCTATAGTACCTCTGGTGAATGGATTGTGGTCTTAAATGTAGTAATCTCTTTCCCATTATGTGTCTTTACAGTGATTCCACATTAGCAGACCTGGTAGTGATCATTGTATGACATTTAAAAAGTCTTGAATACTCTGTGCCACAGGTGCAGAGTCACTGTGACCACATCATGGCCCAGGGTGGTCTGCAGCTGCTCCAAAGGGTCTTCCAGCTGCGGCAGAATTCCCTTAAGATCCAACGCAACATTGTGCGCATCGTGGGGAACCTGGCTCTCAGTGACAGTATCCACAACGCCATCGTGCAGGCTGGTGAGGCTCATCGTTAGGAAATATTAGTATGTTTTTTTTAGGATGTTTTTTTGTAGTATCAGTAGACCAGAGTTGGACGATATCCCGAATACATCGGCATTCGTCTTGGCTGATGGTTTCCCGGTTGCGTCATCAAGCCGGTAACTGAGTGGTTCCACCCCTCACGCTATAGGCGTTGAGTGCGTTTACACGTGTGTGTGTGTGTGAGCAAGAGAGCTCCTCCACATGACTGCTGATCGGGCTGATTAGGCCGTGCCGGCAGGTGTGTTAAAAGGTGCGTTGCTGCGCCTTCGCGAATACAATCGCCGCTTGCTTCCCGATGGGAATATCGCCCAACTCTGGTGAAGACATAACAATAAGAGCAGCAGCCGCCACCACCACGTCGTGGTAGGATTTCTGAAATGTTTATTTGCAAGTTGAGGCATTTTGATGATTTTCCAAACTCTAGGGTCCTCCGTTGAGAGTTGGCTTTGTGTGCAGGCTGGGTGTCTGTGTTGGCTGAGATGCTGCAGTCGCCGCACATCATGCAGGCGTCTCACGCTGCTCGTGCCCTCGCCAACCTGGACCGTGACGCTGTGAGGGAGAAATACGCTGACGGAGTCTACATCCTTCATCCACAGACACGCAGCCAGTACGACCTCGCGCGCCTTTTTTTCTTTTCCCGTCCTCTGTTCTGTCCGCAAAGGGCGCCGTAGAACTGCTTGGTGCAAGGCATGGGCCGCCAAGTCCGGAGGGGGCGGGAAGCTAAAACTATTCTTTGAGTAAAGCTCCTCGAGGAAACTGTTGCAATTTCGAGCCATACAAAAATCTGTTGTTGTTGAATTACTTAAATAGCAGAGGATTTGGTCTGATTGAGCAGAGATTTGGGCGAATTTGAGCGAATGTGGTACTCCCCACTATGAAGTACAAGTAATTTCCTCTGGTAGTATTTTCATTTACACCAGCCATAATTATTATCAAGCATAATTAACTAGTCTCCAATTAGCTAAAAGCAAGCATAACAATTTGACACCCTGTGCCGATCAAATTTGCATTTCAATAAAGTTGAAAAAATAATTTGAAAGCAGGCAGAACTTGCCCCCCTCACTGAGCTGCTATGTCTGATCGGATGCAGGCATCCTATTAAAGCAGACGTGCTGTTCGTCCACGGCCTCCTCGGAGCTGCCTTTAAGACGTGGAGACAGAAGGACCCGGACTCCTCCCAAGACGACGCCAACAGAGACGATTACACAGAGTGCTGGCCCAAGGTGACTACAAATTTTCATAAAATTATATAGCAACTAATTTAATAATTGATAATCAGCAAGGAATATAATCATTGTTCTCCGCAATTTTGTGATCTATAGAACATACGAAATACTGAAGAAACAAAATGGATTTGAAAAGAATTTTGCAGCAACCTCATGACATTGTACCTGTTTGCATGGACCATGGACCAGTCGTGGCTGGCTGCTGACTGTCCAAACATTCGAGTGCTGTCAGTGGAGTACGACTCGCACCTCAGCGACTGGGCGGCCAAGTGCCCAGCAGAGAACCAGAGGTGAGTGACCAGGCGAGGCAGCCTCCTGCCATTTTCAGGTGGAGTGCGTGCATGCGTATACGAGCGTGTGTACACCAATCCAGTGGACCATGGTGTACACGCGCAAGTATACGCGTGCACGACCGTGCCAGCAGTGGGGCATACACACACTTGTGCTTATCAACGCGGGCTGCTTCGCTGTGTGTGTTGATGTGTGTGCGTGTGTGTGGCGGGATTTGCGAGGTCTCTGTAACGAGGAATTCAATATTTATTTTATATCCTCGATACGGATCATTTCAACCACCTATCTACTTTTTGTTCGTTCATGTTTAAATTGAGGTGTATGTCAACAGTGCACATTTGATGCAAGTGTCAAATTCCGTTTCCACGATTGCTCAGATGCGCGTGCGTGATTATACACATACTACATACAGGAATGCACAGCCGCCCCAGTCGGCATGCTAGTGGGGGAGGCCGCTCCTACTAGCTCCTCCCAAGGACGCATCGCATTGGTTGCGATGCTTTTTAGCGGACTTGAATGTGATCGCTCGTCCCTCATTGATTGATTAATCGATTTAATTTTATGTAAAATGTCTGTGTGCAGGAAGTCGCTGGCGCACAGAAGTGGAGAACTGCTGAAGAAGTTGAAGCTGGCTGGAGTCGGAGAGAGACCCGTGGTGTGGGTTGCTCATAGCATGGGAGGTACAAACGCTCAGATTAAACCTACGGTGCCGAGGACTCTCTTGGTCCTTGTGCATTTTTCCATTTCATTCAAGCTCCATTTTGGCTGTGATCATGCTCATGAGTGCGTATATATATATATATGTGTGTGTGTGTGTGTGTGTGTGTGTGTGTGTGTGTGTGTATATATTTTTTTTTTTATTTGCACCTGTTCATTCATTAAAAAAGCGGTAAAAAATGATCATTAAGCGTATTTCTTGATTACTAGAACTAAATTATTTAAACAGCATTCATATCGGAATGATTCTGTCCCGAGTTTTCATTGTCATTGTCCACAGTTTTGTGTTGCAACTGCGCTCTATTGGTCCAATTCAATATTAATAGTTTCTGAAAATGTGGAATATTAAATGGATATAATTGTAAAACCCCCATGTAACTTAATGTTAGTACATTTGCTGATTCCAAAGCACTAAATTTGACAATAATCCAGGTTGACTAGATGGATTTTGTTGCTTGCTGTGAATATTACGGGATGTTTTTCTGAAGAGGAAATATCTAACCGATTAATTGACTAATCATTTTAATAATCGGCAACTAATCAACTATCAAAATAATCGTTTGTTGCAGCCCTAGTCCCAAGCCTTTTGATCAAGATAAGCGGGGGATTACTATATCTGTGGTCACCATACGCGGATTGCACTGTAACAATGATTCCACTGAAAAGGATGATGTTGTTCTTGAGGTTTGCTGGTGAAGAAGATGCTGGTGGACGCAGCAGACGACCCAGAGATGCAGGACCTGGTGAAGAACACTAAGGGCATGGTGTTCTACAGTGTTCCGCACAGAGGAACCTACATGGCTGAATACTCCATCAACGTCCGCTTCCTTCTCTTTCCCTCTATAGAAGTACGGGAGCTCTGTAGAGGTCAGTGACAACTGTTCCCCTTACAGCGACTGTTCCTGTTCAACATGACATCACAAGCACTGTGTTTTTGTTTCTTCATATGTTGTCCTACAACAGACTCTCCAGGACTGTGTGACCTCAACCAGCGATTCCTCAGCCTGGCCCAAGAACGTGACTACCAGGTGTTGAGCTTTGCTGAGACGTTGCCCACAACCATCGGTCCAATGATCCGGCTGCTGGTGGTTCCGCCACAGTCTGCCGGTCAGTATGGTGATGTAGATTACCCTGGTGAAAATATTAGAAGTATAAATACTCCAGTGTGCGTGTGTAGTTTTATAAAACTTTCACGGTGGCCTCTAGTGCAGGTATAACCTTTCAATTAGACCAGCGGTGGCAAACATGCGGTCCGTGGGCCAGGTTAGGCCCTCAAACAGCTTTAAATGTGGCCACTGGATGTCATAATAGTTTGCTCATGGAACATAATTGCTGTTTCTATTGGCGGCAGAGCAAGGCACAGGCCAAAATGAGCCAATCTATCCTCAAGCTCTAGTATTAACGTTGTACTCAATTGTCATACACTGACGACTAGAACAGAGGATTAAAACCATTATCTGCCATCTCTGCTCAGACCTCGGCATTGGGGACCTGATTGAGGTGGACGTTGACCATCTCAACATCTGCAAGCCGGACAAGAAGGACTCATTCCTCTACAAGCGCAGCTTGCAGTTCATCCAGCACGCCCTGCACGGCTACCTCACCCCTCGGACAGCTTCCGACTCCAGCCTCCCTGAGGCTAGTGGACCCTCCTGAGTGGACAGCTGTTGACTCCAGCCTCTCCGAGGCTAGTGCTCGCTCTCAAGTAGACAACTGCTGGCTCCAGCCTCTCCGAGGCTAGTGCTCGCTCCTGAGTAGACAGCTGTTGGCTCCAGCCTCTCCGAGGCTAGCCCTCACTAGATTATTTACGGTATTCCGCTCCTGGTAAGACATTTTAATCCACTCCATCCAGTCATGCTCTATTTGTGCCAACGTCCAAAAATATGAATTTACCACAAACTTGTCACTGATTAGCAGCACTTCAGCAGCCGATAAGCTGCTGAAGTGCTAAGCTAATTAGGAGTTACTGTGTCTCAAATGGCGCATGTGGGTCAGTGTACTGAAATATTAGCCTGGCGAGACAGAACCAACGCATCGTCCATGCATCACACATCGTTAGACCCTGGGATTGAGTCTGGGAAAATCAGGTTCGCCATTGTTACGGAATCAATCGACCAATCAGCGCGAGACGTGGGAGATTTGCTTGTCACGCCTCCACGCCGCTTGTCCCAACTACTGCCTACCTAATGTCGGCTGGTTAGTGCCTCAAGTGTCCATGCATTGGCCACTGTGTTCCTGGCGTTTTTTAGGGCATCTACCAGGCATTTTCTGTGCACTATAATCTAACCAACAACTCTGGACAGCTCCTCCACACTAAAAAATAGTGCACCAAGTGTGCCATTTGAGACACTGCACTGCTATTGTGCCTGTGCTTCCAGTGCAGAACCAAAAATACGGCAGGACTTTTTGTTTTCTGGAACTAAATTTGCTGCCTCTGCAGATAAGGATTGTAAGATACCGGCCTTTTCGTCACTTAACCGTAAAAACCCTTTCCAGAAACCCCAAACCAGACTTCTGTGACAAAACAACCTGCTCCCCGAATTGTACATCACAAATGTACCAAGACGACCCGAACACTCCACCCTGAATGTCAGCAATCGTGACCATCACAGCGTCGTTCAAAAAGAAATATTTTACTTCAAAGGTCCTTGCATCAATCCAGCCCATCATTTGGACATCAAATGTGTCATGAGTCACGACACACACCACCCCAAGTTGAAACAACCTAACCTAACATCACCCCACTGAAACAATGCTTGATAATGCGTCTCGTTTGACACTGGGTTTACCACTTCAACTCCTGCGCTTTGAACGGCATGGTCGGTCGAAGGCGTATCTGTTACGTTCATGTTCCACATCCAACTAGCCTGCCTCACTTTGTAACTCGTCAGTATTTATTTATCATTATTCCTTACATTTGGTCCATCTTTACAGTTATGTGGGATCTTTGTTGCTTTAAACTTGTTTTACTTCAGGTTTTTCACTTTGAACACTTTAACAATGACGATATTGTACACTAGTCACTAGTGGACTTTGCCCACTTAAACGAGGCGAGATGCAATACCCCATCTTTCCACTAGGCGGCGAGGCTGCACTCCCCTTTGGGGACAGATGGTGTATTCCATGTTTTAAAAATAGAATTAAATCGTTTTTGTAATTGTGAGTATCGATTATGCCGTATGATACATTATTTTATAAATATCAAATTAACTGGGCGGCACCGACATGTAGCTCACTTTTTATTAACATCTAAAGCACTTTTCACACATGCACTGCGTCCGCTTGCTACAAAAAACATTTTATTGTGTGTTAAGGGATAACAAAAGAAAGTTATTTTTGTCCAGTTCAATAACTTATTTACCTCATGCAATGCTTCGTCTATGATGTAAATGTGTGAATTGAAAAAAAATGCAAATCCCTTACAACTACATTTTAAAATATGCAATCTGCATTAGTTACATTTGCCTAAAAATGAGGATTATGCGATTACAATTATTCCTAATTGATTATTGAATTAAGAAAAACAATGCAATCATGGCAAAGGTTGTAAACTGGCAAATGTGCTGTGAGCAGACCCCTTTTTACAAGGTACTACAGCCAATTTCAAACGGCACACTGCATATATTTATAGTCCTGAATTAACACGTAATTTATGCTAATAAAATTCACCATGCACATGCAAGTCATCTGAAGGTTGACATTACGTTGATCTAATTCACCATGTAAGTTTCATCATCTAAAGGCAATTGAAAGTACTTTCAAATTGAGATAATGGATTACAATCTTTCATGAGTAACTTGTAGGCCAACCCTGCTACACAATGTAAATAATAATAATATCTGTCAGATAATACAGATAATTGACAGATAATAATAATATCTGTCAATGGGAACTAATAAATCAGTTTAAAAAAATAAAGTCTTTCTTCATGAACTCCACCATAAATACATGTGTAATTTAGTACCAGCAAATGATATGTCGAATGCACTTTACGTACCTGCTCATATTTAAACTCTGGAATCACTCATGGAAGCTTCAAGCACTCATGTGTCCATTTGGATTTTAATGGTTTTGGTTACAATAAGGCTTGGGCATGGTGATGTCACAGCTTGGGGCGGCAGACATTTTGGTAGCCGCACCGTCCGCACGTATGGTGAAGTATGTATATATGTATGGTGCAGTGGTATACCTCGCCACTTCACGTCCATTGTATTGGGGTAAACGTGAAAGCTAACAAACAGTACTAATGCTATGAATCCCCAGCAGATGGTAGCCTACTTCCATGGATAAATCAATGAAATAGTAAGACTTTAAAACGTTCAATCTTGTGCAAATATCCCTCGCCGCCATTTCATCTGATCGCAATGTGGCCCCCAGAATCC
>OMKY01119835.1:5311-18084 GCA_900302395.1 Bregmaceros cantori | reverse complement strand
GGTGGAGATCATTTTCTGCGGTTCCGAGCGCAGCTGCCCATATGGAAAGTCTCGTAGTACCGTGGTGTGTGTGTGTGTGTGTGTGTGTGTGTGTGTGCGTGCTTGTGCGTGAGAGAGAGAGAGAGAGAGAGAGAGAGAGAGAGAGAGAGTAGGGTGATTGTGTCTGGTAACGTTCGTCATGGTCTGCGCATAACTGCACAGGGTAATACGATTGATAACGACAGAAAAATACATGAGTATGCACCGGCTCGCGCATCTATCCAGGGATTGACCTCTTACGAATTTCTATATTCACATTACTGTTAATTATAACATTTGTAATTTATCAGAATAGACTTCCTCCTCGACTTTCTACCAATAGTTAGGCCGTTAAACCTCGAGGAGGTTAAACCTCGTACATATTTGTATAATTAGGTCATGAAAATGAACATGAGAGAACATTGTGTTTCTATCCTCCCACGGAGACACCGTGTTCCCAAGAGGAGCAGCCGGTCAATAATTAGCTCATTTGGTCGATGTTTCTATTTGTTTAGTAACGATAGGGGCGGGACCCGACATCTGCCGGTCTTGCATGCATAGCAAACAAAATGCAAAGATTTTGTGGACGGTTATAATGTTGACTCAAGATACTGGCCTGGACTAGTGATCCTGTGTATAGTGTGTGTGTGTGTGTGTGTGTGTGTGTGTGTGTGTGCGCACAGCACACACACACACACGCGTGCGTGCGTGTGCGTGCGTGCGTCTGCAAACGCACACGGCAACAATCTGCGCTTTCACTGATATTCTCTCTAACCCCTGCAGCTCTGACACATGTAGGCGCGTCTGTTGTATCCAACCGGCTGATTTTTTCCTGTTTGTTTTACCACGCGCGTGTGTGACGCCAAGCCCATTAGCCCGTTTTGTTTCGCCCTCTCACGCGCGTGTGTGTATGTGCACGCGAGCACACGACCTGGTGCATGTGTCTGTGTGACTCTGTGGGTGTGATAGTAAATGTAAAGACACAGTCTAGTGATGTGCAATTGTGCACATATGTAACCTTAAAATGTCGATGATTTTGTACTTGACGCGGAAATTCAAAGCAAAACATCGCGTAACATGAATTTGATTCAGATCAATATAGGCTCTTTAGCAATCAGTGGAATCCGGATAGATGGGTAGGGGCAACGTATACTTCCGTTAAACGGGGCGGAAAGTCGAGCTGCACATTTTCAACCACGCACATTTTCAACCACGCCGTCCGTATGCACACGTACTTCACTTTCGACCAAAGAAAACTGTTGATTCTGGGGGGCGCTCAAGCGGCCCTTCTCCAGCTCCTCCAAGTGGCTTCCAGTGCTCTGTAAAGCCACTTCCACCAAGTGACTCGCCGGAGTCTTTGCCTTGCGTAGGCGTTTCCAATTGACAACTTTTCTGCGGATTACATCTCGGCCTGGAGAGAAAGGATCCAGAAGATTCAAGTGCGCCAAAGCGGTTGACTCGGTCGGCTTGCGAAACGCCATTGCACCCACTTGATGACTTGTAGGGTGTTTAGTCTCCATTATATCGAACACATATACATACCAACGACCATAATATGGAAATAATGTTATTATTATTTTATGAATCACTTGTGTGGAAAAATAAAAATGTTTTAAATAATGTATTCATATTTTTCATTACGGCTGTTATTGTCATTGTTAATGGTGTAGTAGTGGTGAAATAACGGTGATATAGTGCTGGAGTATTAGTATATATTTGTCACAATACATATTATTATTATTATTATTATTATTATTATTATTATTATTATTGATTGCTACTGTTATTGTTGTTTTGTTGTTGTTACCATTAAAACGGGATATTCACTTGACGAACAAACCGAAACTTGAAATGTGCCATACAATAGGAGATTGTGATCAGTGTATTATGTAGGCCTCTGCATCGCCAAGATGCACGTAACGTGCAATATGATGGGGAAAATCGCAGGCCGAATATGCTATAGGCCATGTCTCCCGATGAACGGCGTTTGTGCCACGATCTGTCGTCAGACAATGAACACCAACGAAAAGCTATAAAGAGTTGCCAGTGTTTATTCATGGCCATAAATAGTGTGGGTCCATAAAAGAAGCAAGAAATTAAAATTTCTATAATTATAAAGTGGTTTGTATCACGTGCTGATAACACGAATGACGGAAAAGGGAAAATGTCTACAACACACAACATATATTTTACAAAATAATTCACAAGAGCATTTCCGACATTTTCAGTCTCTATGGGAAAATGCGCGTCGTGGTCTCACGCGCATGGTTCTTGTAACGAAAACACCTTGAATGTGTAAAAGTTACGGGGGAACCAAGGGTGCGCAGAAACATGTCTTTTTTGCGCCTCCCTATATTGTCTGTCTTTGAAAAGGCCCAACAGCCTGCAGTCTATGAGCGGTTCTCACCAAGTCCATTGTTGCGTCTGCACCAAATGGTGCGCAGGAAAATGTGGGGTGGTAGTGGTGGCGCTGTACTGACTGTTGTATTGCATGTGTTGCTGCAGGGATTGCGCACTGTACGCCGAGAAGGGTAGCCCGGCTTGAAAGGTGGCCGCCAAGTCCTGAGTTACTTTAATAGTATGACACGGTTTGCCGTCCCGCACCAACACAGGCACGGCTACCCGCCGAGGCGACGGCAGATGCGTTACCTCCATACCTTTTTCTGCGCGCGCCCTCTTCATTTTGTACCGATGATTCTGGAACCATATTTTTACTTGAGTGGGCGTGAGGCGGATCAAGCTCGCCAGATGTTCCCGTTCGGGTGCCGACAGGTATCTCTGTTGCCTAAAGCGTCGCTCCAACTCATACGTCTGAGCCTTGGAAAACAATACACGTCGCTTGCGCTTCTTCCCGGAGTCACTGCCGGTGCTCGAAGTCTCCTTGTCTCCGTCCGGCGACTCGTCGTCGGCCGACGGCTCTGGCGACTTGGCAGAGTCTTGGGAGCTTGCCGACAGACCGTGCACTGCGCAAAGGAGAAACGCTGTCACACAGGTTGAAATATTAAAGCGTTTTACTGCTCACTTCACATACATACACAATGCAAAATGTGGAATGTGATATATATTCTGAAAATACAATGCTTATATGATCACGAAATGTGGAATGAAAATGGTATACATATGCTAAAAATACAATGTTTGTATACGATCACCAAATATGCAATGTTTCCGAGTAACGAGTATATGAGATAGAAGCATGCATGCATGCATGCATGCATGCGTATCTGTATCGATATGACGCACATATGTCTTAATGTCTCTTAATGTGCATCCTATTGAAATATATAAATATATTAATACATAAATTGTATAGATTCTTATTCTTACCATCTAGCTAGAATCTTATAATGTAACACACAAATACACACACACACACACACACACACACACACACACACACACACACATTTATATCACACATTTTAGCGTATTCGTGTAATATATTCTTAATTGATGGATGGCATTCTAATTTGGCAATATTGTTTAGGTTGTTTTCCAACGCATCGCTATCATGATATAGCCTGTGGATTGAGAGGATGATTTATAGCGTCATATCATGGAACGTAAGAGTCTTATGACACGCTAGATTCTGGGGCAATTTAACCCCGATTTAAAAATGTCTTCTAAAATGTCCACAAATGTTAACTAATGTCTGGCAAATACTGCACCTATATGCGTGTTGATGTGGCGACGGGTAGTTACACCCAATGCGCGATTCCTCTCTCTGCATAAACATCTGTCGAAATATATTAAATGCTGTGGCCATATTATGGTGTTTATGGTATAATATTATGAATAAAATAGAATTTGAAATAAAATGGTGTATATATCTATTATTGCAATCGATAGGCATATGCATCGCGGTGGGGTGGGGGGACACATTAATGCGACCACCGTATATCATCGTGTATACCAGCATATACAGTATTGAACGATAACGCCTGCATGTACCCTGAGTTAAAGGGTGATTTTTATTAATATACTTACATGAGTATTGAATACTGTCCGTGGTGGCGAGCCATCGCGTGTACGGATTGTCGCTGCTGTCATAAAAGGGCGTCTTTAGAGGTATACCCTGGACACCATCCAGCGGACTCTGTACCAAAACTCCACTGTTTTTTGTCGTGGAAGCAGTCTCCGATCCCTCTGTGTCTTCGTCCGGCCCGGTGATAGATCCTTCTTCATCGTTTGTGTCCGGCAGGTCCAAAATGTCCTTAACCGAAAAGCCCGTCTTCGTGTTGGTCAACGACATGTTCTAGGGAGAGAGAATTGGAGGAAAATGCAAATAAAGTTGCGGTAGCACCACTGCGCAGTTTTCCTCTTAAATCTGACGCCCCTGTTCTTTGCGCATATCAAGAGACGACCCAAAAAGAGCTGCAATGTGCCTTTCCCCAACTGCACGAAATAGGAGTGTGCGTGCGCGCGCGGTCAGCGGCAGTGTGTAGTCGGACCCTATCACGAGCCCCCGTCGATAACCATTGCCTGAGCAGGAGTGGCAGTGATGCTGCGCTCATGCCGTGTTCAAGTCCACGGAGAGCAAGCCAAAGTGACAAAGTGCTATATCTAGCTACTAGGCGCTACTACTGTCTGCTAGAGGGGAAATAAGCCATTAGCGGTTGCTGGATCAGACCATGTAAGGACGGTGCGCTAGTAGTACTGAACCTGCAGTTGGGAAAAAGCATTAAAACCACTAAAGGTTGGCCACGTGTGGGCGGGTCTTGGGAGTCAAGTGGATGAAGACAGTGTTTGCAGATGTGAAATTGTGGGTTTTGGGGGGAGATCTTCGCCGCTGCTATTGGGTGCTTCACCACACGATGAGTGCTATAACGTGTCAATTAATTACTAAGATGGGGACGGCCTTTTTTACACCCTATTTACATACAAAGGAGCTCCGAGTCCCGCTGTACTCCACCACCTTAAAGGCCGTTTTAACAAACTGATGACGCACACGCACATGCACTACATGCACCTATATGCACGAAGGACTGTATAGACACATTTTAACTATATAGACACATTTTGACGTTCTTGTGTGTGTGTGTGCGTGTGTGTGTGTGTGTGTGTGTGTGTGTGTGTGTGTGTGTGTGTGTAACCGAAATATAAAAATATATAAATAAGGCTATTCAGTGGGTGTCTATTCTTCTTAAAATATTATAGGATAATTTATACAAGCCGTTTGTGTCAATATTTCTGCCGGGGCTTAGCCACTGGTACCACTGTTGACACTGAGGCATTGCGCTATTGGTTCGAAACGACACACGTGCTTAACGCACACTGAGCAACCGATAATACGCGCGCTAAGATGGGATAATGAGAGTGAAAAACAAATATGGCGTTACATTGAGCTGTGAGTATGCCCACTAATCGGCGTGAATCTGACGACTGTGTGGGCAATGTCGTGATATTAATATTATTATAATTAATTCTAATATATCCTTGGCCATGCCGTACCACTTGATTTAGCACGTTTAGTAACGTTTATAATGTACTAATACACAATTGTGCATTATTAATGACCCAATGAAGAAAAAAAATCCTTGATTTAACAAATAAAAAAAATCTTTGACCGATGACTGGATAGATTCATACGAAACACATTTAGTCGTAGCACAAAATTTATACTAGTAAAATGTCTTTGCCACAAGAAAGCGGTGCTAATTGAAAACAAAGGCAGAATTAATAACACTACTATTGCAGCTTAATGTAGCAGCTCCCTCTAGCGCTCTTTATGATTTCACTATCTGTATTGTCAGCACCTTAAAATGTCACGTCTTCAATGACTTTCTCCTGCCAGGCGCCATGCCCCCACTCCCTGTCTTTATATCGGGATGGGAATGTTCTACCAAGCCTCTTACCCGGGTAACTCTTGCAATATCTCCCTCTCTTCGTCTCTCATGACAATAATGTTCTGCCAACAAGCCCCCCACCCCCACAAACTCTCTCTGTCTCTGTCTCTGTCTCTGTCTCTGTCTCTCTCTCTCTCTCTCTCTCTCTCTCTCTATTTCTCTATCTCTCTCACTCTCTATGTGACAATGATGTTCTACCAAGCTTCTCTCTCTGTGTCCCCAGGAGCTCATCCTGGGTGGTCGGGCCGGGCCCTACACCAATCCTAACCGGAGTCTAAGCTGCAGACAATGGGGGAAATGTAGACAAATGTCCGCCTCCCGTTGGAAGCTTTTGTCCGTGTGCAGTTTTTGCATTTATTTCAGGCGCCAAATAATGGCTGATTGACGCTGCGCCACAATGCGCCCTAACTGTTTGGAATAAATCTGAGCGTGTTCCGAGTTGTCATGGCATTCAACTGCCTTCAATGGACTATCTCTTCATTCAATCCCCGGAGCAGCACACAATATTAAGAAAGGGGCTTCATCTCGCACCGCGCGCGCGCGCACACACACACACACACACACACACACACACACACACACACACACGCACACTCACTCACGCACACTTACAGACAGACGCAGCAAGTTTCACATGGTCTTCTATTTGGCAACAAGTAGCTTGTTCCTTGCGCCGACGATATGTATTCACAGATTATTACCAAAGGTTTAACTGACAAATAAGACATGCAGTGATTGACATTAGTGTAAACGGAACTAGAGATTAAACTTTCAGACATTTATATAACTTCCAGCTTAGATGAATATTAAAATAGCACGGCTTGAACATACGAGAAATGGGAGCATGCAAAGTGAGGACATTGTGGCCTGCCTATTGTGTGTGAGGTGTAAGAGAGAGAGGGGGAGAGAGAGAGAGAGAGAGAGAGAGAGAGAGAGAGAGAGAGAGAGAGAGAGAGAGAGGACGGACGGACGGACGGACGTGCAAATCTCATGGGTGAGGCATATCTCGTTTTAACAATGTTTATTTCAACCTAGTCATTCTTCCATTCCGAATACTGAAATGGAGTGAGTGAAACAAGCCTGCCTCGCGCTTCAAACAATCAGTGGCCAGATTAAGCAAGGACACCTGTTCAAGCGAATCCAGCCATTATGTGACCTTCAGAGAGGCTACGTTTGCCATTTTAGGAATTGGTTTAGTGGAGAGTATGGGATCACCACCACTGATTATATTTTCAAGACATGTTCAGTATTCACTACGTCTTGACCCTGGGGTTACTCTCTACATGTTTCAAGCAATGGCACACTGTTCCTTTGCCAACTTTGACAAAGAAAATAAGCAAATAGGATCCAAATCAAGAGCGACATATAAGACTTTTTGGAATTTGAAGAAACTAGAAGGCATTATCAAAGTGCAGAAGAACACCAAATGCAGCGTGTGGTAGCCAGGTACCTAAATGTGTTGTTTAATTCAAAACTAAATTGTCTAATTTGTTTGGCACATTTTGGTCAATCCACTAAAGCACTATTGTTGTGTTAAATTTAGTCAAAGTTGAACTTGGACTCCATGAGTTGCATTTTAAAGGAAACTACAACCATTGAATCCATTGTTTCCATACCTGCATTCAGTTGGACACTATAGCACCACCAGTGGAGGCAAGAGGCCCACAATGGGATCAGGTCTTTGCTATACCATATCCCATACTAATACTTAAATCTTCCCTTGCAGTAGATTTTGCATAATCTGGGTCAATATCAGATTGATAAATAAACAAAACGTGAATGGAAAGTAGAACTAACAACACAAGTCATGGGTGCCTATGTGGTGCAGTTGGTTAGACCACTTCATCCAGCCCTGTACACTATTGTGCCTGTGGCTTAATCTCACAGCGCACACAGCTGTCATGAGATAGATTCCCTTCCTTGGCATAAGTCTGCTGCAGATCTGCTTCCCCACTCTCTCCCCCCACCCCGCGTGTCAATAAAGGTGAAAAATGGCGCTTGCATAAAAAAAATAACTATATGTTTTATTGTTGTCCCAATAGTTTATTTTGTAGTCAATTTTACATTTCAATTCAGGATACTTTTCTGAGTCAGCATAGTGCGGGTGTGGGACATTCTGGCATACTTGATCTCATAATAGCGAGCAGGTAATGGGGAGATGCTGGTCGGTTTGACAGTAGCTGGTAGGTGCGGAGCCCCTCTCCGACACTTTTGCGTATTGATTCAGCCATGTGTCGGCCCGTGCAGTTACACTGGTACCAAAACAGCCCCGACGGACGCAAGGACCAGACTGGGCTTTGTTGATCTCTGTCTCTAGCCGGGAAGCTTGTCGCTTTTGCTGCATACACCAGGGGAAATTTTACAATGAATCAATATGAAACTTTTATAGCTGAAATTAACTATTACACTTTTGGCTTTGTCATCCTGCAAGCACCTTTTGCATTTCGTTCAAGTTTGGTGAGGGCCTTGATATTATTGTGGATGCTCATAGACAGATAAATGAACTAGAAACTAGAATGTGACATTTATGGAGGCTTTTGGGCGTTATATTTGTACTTTTGCTCATATATATATATTTTTTTTACAACACTTGATCTAGTGATCTGTTATGGATATTTTAAAGGCGATCTTCAGTACCCTTGGTGAGTTCAGAGGAAGCACACATGAGTTTTCTTGAAACCCAAAAGATATGCGTATGGACAGATCAAACAGCCAGTCTCTGTCAGGATGTGCAGTCTAGAAATGTCCACTGTTTCACAAAAACGTGGTATCTTAAATAGCAAACAGATAAGAATATTTCTTATCATAACAATGCCTTTTGAACATGTAGAACACGTCACGCATGTCACATTATGACCTACAAAACATGACCTGCTTTAGTTAGTTACATAAGTGCCTACGTGATGTACGTGGCATGAGTGAAAAACACAATTCCACTTGTTCTAATTTCACCAATTTCTAGTCACTAATTTCAATAAGACATCCTAAATATATTTACAAAATGTAATCAAAACAAATGTTTTTTCACTCTTATTCATTCTGATGATGTTGTCCCACCGATGGATGGATCATTCCCACAATTTGAGTACTAGGCCAGTCCATGTAATTTGCATACTATGCTACAAATGTACAACTCATTCAACAAAGTTGAGCAAATGGCGGTCTGCCCAGAAGGAATCAGAGAAAACTTGGTGTGGCCAATGTTCATCTCCTGGGTGCAGCCATCTGACCTGCTGAAACATTCCAAATAAAGTTTTTTTAAATGGAAAAAACAACAATGACACATTACTCAACTCACAGAGAAAACTGACTGAGTCTAGTCTTGGACTGGTTATGTTCAAAACACCAATGTTGTGTACATAGTTTTAACTTATATATTGCAGTATTTTTTTTTACAAACATTTCAGCAGTTTTACATATTTTGCCTTCAATAGCTTTGTCATTCAGACTCTATAACAGGTCGCAGTCTAACTGTAACCATCCCTAAATGACCATTGGTTATAATCTTGTACATAAAAGATTTTTCCGCCCTTTTCCGTCATAATTAAGGTTATTGCGAGGTTGACAGGTCTCAATAGTGCCAGGCAGTTCAATTTCCCTACTGGTGAATTGTGCCACGTTGTATATTAATATTGAACTAAATTGGAGTGTGCTGTGTCCCTATTATGGACACGTGGTTGGAGAATTTATATGAAAGACATTGGAGTGTTTTACTTTGATCTACATAGACATGTATGATGCTTGTTTTCAAAGGGGTGGTTCAGAAACAACATGGCCGGAAATGTTGTGTATAGGGTGGACTCCCTAACGTGGGCCATTTTTTTCAACTTCCTAATGTGGGACATTCAGTTGCGAAATGACGGACAGTGAAATGTAGTGTTAAACTTGATGTTAGAGACATTAATAGTTTGCTTTTCCATAGTTTCACTTACATTCATTACTTTACTGAGGATACAGAGCCACTGGAGCTTAGGTGTCCCACATTAGGCAGTAGTCCAGATTAGGGCAATCCACCCTACATTTATTCTTCTGTTCCTGAAATATACTTAGCAAAACAGGGTACATTATCAATAGCATTCCAAACTTAGTTAGCATTGGCACACATATGTTGTATACACATAGACATATTTCATGCACAAATCATTTCAGACATTGTATAATAATATAAATTCAAGGTTTTCCTTCTAAACCAAACATTGCTGCTACATTACCCAGTGCAACATATAATGCATTCAGAATATATGATTGTAGCTATAGACAGTTATATAGTCTTAGGAACTTTAAAAACATAAATGAGATATTACAGAAAAATAGTATATATTCATAATAACAATATATTTCAAAATAGAAGCAACGCCTTGCTAACAACTTCATCTGCACTGTTTACTATACACAGCACAGTGTGTCTGGTTTGCATGCAGGGGTGACGGGAAACATCCACATTCAGAGCGATCATGGCTGGGGTAAAGGCGCTGAATGCAATGCAAATATGGTGGCTGCATTATTGACACGTGACCCCCCTGTATCGCATGTGACCATCGTCGTGCGCTGTTGTCATAAGCTTTTGTAGGTATGGTCAGGTCATAGACTGACCACACCCCCACGCCCTCGCTCTCATGCACACGCACAAGCACGTGCAGACACGCACACGTGCTTGCTCAAACGCAACACTCACACACACACACACACACACACACACACACACACACACACACACACACAGAGGCCCACCTTGACGTCCCAGTTGACCACCCGGTGTCCAGTCAGTCTGCCATCATAGCTGTGCTGTGGAGACAGGTCCAGACACATCTGGCTCTTGAAGGCCTGAAAGAGCACATTGTTATCAATATAAATATATGAATTGTGATTCCCCCATTGAGGAATGGGAGGAAGATCCACCAGGAAGAGAACCAGAGATGGCAAGTAACGAAGTACAAATACTTAAGTACTGTACTTAAGTAGAATTTTCAAGTATCTGTACTTTTAGAAGTACTTTCTTCTGTGAGTACTTTTTACTTCTACTCAGTAGATTTTCAACAAAAATAGCAGTACTTCTACTACTTACTTTTCTCAAAACTGGGTCCTTACTTTTTTTCTTTTTTTTTTCTGCGACATGGTAGGACTACATGCATAGGGTGAGTGAGTCAGTAGGGGGCAGTGCTCGGTAATGCACTGAGTACAGTAGCAGTTAATACGTTTTCATTTAGTCTCTGGGTGTGCCCCTCAAGATAAAATATTGCCTGTAAAGTGTTAAGGCAAATTTAGGTTTTGTTCTTTGTACTTTATACTTTAAAAAAATACTTTTGAGTACATTTTAGAGCATGTACTTTTTACTTTCAAAACTTTCATTTTGTGTACATTTCTCAGCCTGTAAGAAATCCCGGTACTTTTGCCATCTCTGGTTAGAACTTAGAGCAGAAATGAAATGAAAAATTGTTAGTATTTGATAGCTTTTTAAATTAAAGTAATTAGCAGTAAAAGTATATTCTAACATTTCTGAATCGCTAAACGCTGGAGGAACATCCTCCTAATACCCTCAATGACTCCCATTATAAACGCCCCTGTACTAACTAAGCTATACATACTGTAATGAATGGTGCCGCTGCGGCTGAGGTGCCGCGGGGCATGATGGGACTGAAACCATGAGTGACTGAGCTGTCGCTCGCGGAGACCAGGCTGGCCTGTTGTTGAACGCTATCCAGACGTGCCTTCCCTGGTTACACTTGCCCGCTCCTCCGAGTGGAGGCACCCCAGCCATTACAGTACAATACATGTGCTGGGTGCAGGTGTCTTACCAACTGCGCCAGAGCCAGCACCGTTACACACTTTTTATCATATGACCTCCCCCGCCAGTACCTGTGGAGTGTAGTAGAGCAGCAGTTTGCTGTTCAGCTCAGAGATTTCTCCGTCCCCTCTGAACAACGGCACATGGTTGGGTCCTGACAACAGCAACAGAAATGCCATCAGAATATGTATATTAAATTGTGAGTTAAATAAATTATAAATTAAAATTAAGATATTTAGTAATGTGTAATGTAAGTGCGCATTAATATTAGTGCACTTGAATGTGATGCTGTCATACCTGATAAACAGTACAAGTGTAGTCATTGACTACAAGTGTAGTCATTGCATGGCCTCTTCTGCGGTGCAGTCTGGCTGGTGTTATTGCACGAGACGGATGTGCTGGTAATATGATTGGCCAACACAAAAAAAGGGTTGGGCCTAAAGACAGGGCAGGATTGCCCCAGCAATCTCAGTTAAGTTTATTATGTTGCTGAGTTTTGCTGTCAATACAATACAATACAATAAACATGGCTTGTTTTTAAATGGAACATTGCTTAGCAACTTGACTTTGACTCTTCATTTGCAGAAACATATCTATTATTACCTGCGCCGGGGCAGAGCTCGTGGGGCAGGGTATGTTTTCACCCGCGTTGGTTTGTCCCCCCCATAACTGAAAAAGTTGACTACGGATCTGGATGCCATTTTTCACCGGCAGCGCCATTTCTGAACGTTTCTGGTCGCGTTTGGGATTTTTCGAAATTGAAAGATGGCGAGCGCGCCGCCGACAGCAACTTAAGTTTGTCTGCTCCCCACCTTTGCATCAGTTTGTATAGTAGCGATAGCATAGTCAACTTTTACACCAACGTCCCAAGTTCCAATCACGTCACAGACGTCTTTGCGTCTTTTTTTCAACCTGCAAATAGACTAGATTTAGGGGCTAGGTTTAGGGGTTGGGTTTAGGGGTTAGGGGCAGGTTTGAAATCTCTGAGTGCTTCTAGTTTTAATTATATTTGTATCTTTAATGTGCTAGCACTTAGTTCACAGCACACACAATGTGTGTTTGCTTCCCCTCACTGGCATTTCTGCTTTCCCCCTGCGCGTTCTCTCTCTCTCTCTCTCTCTCTC
>OMKY01119791.1:4026-15779 GCA_900302395.1 Bregmaceros cantori | reverse complement strand
AGTTAGATTTATACTTTTAACTGTAGCCCTAGCTAGAATCGAGTTGTTAACTTGTTTTAACTGGTTCAACTTGTTTTAACTTGTCTTGACCTGTTTTTACTTGTTTTTAACTTGGTTTAGGTCCCTCCCGGAGTTTGCAAACTCCACTCACGGACGGCCGGGTGAAATATAGCAACTCTGCTAAGCCCGTTTTGTACAACCATCTTCTCATGTCGCATATCTTATGCTGAAATGTTAAATGGCTCTGTACTGTCTGTCCTAAAATAAATTCATTCATTCATTCATTCATTCATTTTTTTTTTACTGTGGCAGCCTGAATTCTTCTCTCTAGCTTTGACATCAGGGCTTATGTCCCAGAGATGTTTGAGCGTTGACCAGCCCAGCGCTGCTGATGTTTGTGCCATCCTGCTGGTGATAGCAATAGCTCTGGGGAACTTGAAACTGCTGATTACTTCTAGTTGTTGACCACTGACTGATCTCTTTTGGGATGTTGGTCATCAGTTTTGTTTATTTTCGGCGCTGATGACCATGCCGTATTCAGCAAAGGTTTCGTTCCACCAGGTTTGCAAGTTCCTCCTTCACTTCCAAGGGCATCTTCCATGATTCCTTCAAGAAAGATGTTTCAAGAAAGATTAAGGGAGATGACGGGAGTAAACACCCTTGCCTCACACGACTATAGTTCCTCCCCAGTTGCCCCATAACTTTTCTAAACATATGTATGTTGGAACAAAGGGATTTCGGAACAAACGGTGCAAACCCCTTCATGCTACTGTTTGTAACATGAGAGCAAGTGTAGCTCTTTTCTGCTGCATGCTTATTTACAAGTTAAAACAATGTTCTCAGTCTGAATAAAGGAATGATCATAAATCCCCTATTGCAGGCAAATATAACTATAATCTATTTTAAAATGTAGTTGTAGAGTAACTACATTTGTAATCTCATTAGTGTTATCTGACTGCTTGTATTCCAATAGGTACCATCTATATATACCTATATGCACATTGATTAAGAAATATAAAGTGACTGGGCTATGTATGTATAAATTCACCACTTTCTCCACTCGTGACAGTAGTACAAACTTGTTGATTCTTGAGCAACTACTGCGCTTTGAACCAATGTTGTAATTTAAACACTTGACTTCAAAATCAAGCTAGTATCTACAACCCTCAGTGTGTTGTTTCTGTACTCCTGTGCGTGTGTGTGTGTGTGTCCATGTGCAAAGTTAGCAAACATCCGCTGCTCTCTGCGTTCCCTGAGTGTTTGCAAGCCCCCCGCGGGGAGCGTCCTAATCTAGACACATCAAGCAATGAGTACTGGAGGGGAGAGAGAGAGAGCAAGAGAGAGAGGGGAGGTGGGGGGGTGGAAGAGAGAGATGTTTTGCTGTAGACAACAGATAGACAACAGTAGACATAAGTGGGAAGACAAAGGGGAACAGGGGAGAGAGTGAGGAAAAGAGAGAGATAAAGAGAATGTCAGATGGGGGACAGCAGAAGAGAATGAGAAATACAGGGAAGGACTGACAGAGAGAGTGTGAGAGAGACAGAGAATAAGAAGGTCTGATTGTAAGTGATTGGCGGGTCATGACGTTGCCACGGCAACTCCTCTTTATCCTCCTTCATTTAGGAAGGCTAATCCATCACACTTTGCAGACGCCTGCCGATGCCGAAAGATCAGAGGAGGAGCGCTCATCGGAAGCGCTCGGCTGTGGGGTCTCAGCACTGTTGACAAATATTTTAAATTTGCGTTGTTTCCTTTCATACATCGAAACAATGTTAATTCCTAGAGTTGTGTTAAGGGTCAGTCACAGCCATTTATATATATACATATATTTATATTTACAAATCCGTTTATATATTTATATATCAGTCATACCCTAAAAGAAATATGCAAAACCAATGATGATTAAAAGATTCAAAGTTTCACATTACTTTTTAAAAAGCAGCTACGATTTTTGGACTACGAAAGCTCAGGTGATCTGAGTGAATGTCTCAAAACGTTTGGTCTTGCACTTAGATAATTGATGTGGTGGCATTTGTAATCAAGTTTTTTTATTTTCTTGTAGTCGAGTATTCATCATTAATGAATGTTTGTTTGAAACCTTGTAATTATGTCGATGAGGAGTGTATTATCGGTGAGGAGCTCGGAGTAGAGCCACTGCTCCTTCGCATTGAGAGGATCCAGCTGAGGTGGCTTGGACATTTGATTAGGATGCCCTCGGGACGCCTCCCCAGGGGACGTGTCCTACTGTCAGGCGACCCAAGGGACACCTATGGATCGCACCGCAGGAGGTGGAAGAAATAGCCAGGTAGAGGGAGATCTGGGCCTCCCTGCTCATCCGACCCCAGATGAAGCGGAAGGAGAGGACCTTGTACCAGCGCTGTTAGATGCAACAGGCATTGTATTGGTATCACGTACGGTGAAGTATCTGGCATCTGCTGGCATTGATAGCACAGTAATTTGGATAAATCAATGATAGAACACTTTTATATAGACAATGTTATTTATAAATATTACTCTCTGCATGTTTGTCTGACCACGATGATACCACCATAATGTCTGCCGCCGTCAAGACATGACGTTACTGTGCAGCGGCAATATTAGATTAAAGCTAGGTGATTTCAAGTTATTGGAGAAGGTTGGACTGCTTTCTAGAGACATCACGATGAGCTGATACAATGATCAATAATTGTGTTTTTCCATTGGAGTTTGTCAGGCTTGTCACAGGCGGCGAGAAACTTGAAATATGCGCTCGTGCTAGCGGTCTTTCAATTCGAGTCGCCGCTCGTGACAAGCAACGTGTCTAGGAATGGTTGGCATTAGATCAGACACCTCCTTTAAACGACAAAAGTATCCGATCTTAATAGGTGGAAGGCCGAGATCAAGACTGACTGAAAGTCTTGATCTCCTTTTTCTTTTCTTCTCTCTTCTTTCCAGTCCTCCGTTAAAGGAGTTCTGTAAACAACCCCAAATTACTGTCCTTAACTGGTTGGGGGGTAGTTAGGTAAAGAGCTGCTATACTCCTTGAATCTAATACTAAAAACGTAATCACTTTTGTGAAGCGCCTTGAGGCAGCTTCGGCTGCGATTTTGGCGCTATATAAAAATCTGTTGAGTTGAGTTGAGTTGAGGTAAGGGGCATGCCAGCAGAGACTCGCAGAGCTGAAAGAATTGAATATCGACCGCGGTGTTATTAATTCTTCACAAACAGAGAGGGCGAGATAGGGCGCCGTGCAGAGCAGTTGTCTTTGTGTGGTTCCCCACCAGGAGAGCAGTGGGAGAGGGTGGGGGAGCTGCGCTGCTCTCGCCTAGGGCTGCAACCTCCGACCACATACCCCCCTGCCCCCATCCACCAGACGAGTGCATGGCTCTCGGAGGCAGTCCACTGAGCACAGCCTCGATCCTTTCGACGCCCGATGCCCGCACATGTCTGCACCGAATGATATCGGCGTGGTCGGAGCGTCACCCGGCAACTGCTTGCAAGACGCAAATTCTTGCGGCGCGTCTCGTTGCCGCATCTCTTCCCATTCGGGTATTTTCGGGATCTTCGGGGGCCTGTGACCGGCATCAACGAACTCCAACGGAAACACACCGTAAGATCGATAAAATCCCTTCTTAATTGAAACACAACTCCTGGAGTTCTTCTCTCCCAACATAAATCGATATGAGCTTCTGCAACTTCAGGAGCGTATGTGCCAAGAGCAGCAATGATATTCAATATATAATTATCGCTGTATAATATTAACAATATGTTCCTAGTTTTACTAAGTTGTCAACATCCGAATGCTGTAGAAGGCGTACTAAGATACACAAACACTGTATTAATATATAAAAAAAACCCAAGGGTATTCATGCAGCTTCCACCCGGCAGATGTTAGGGGGGTAGTGTAGGGTGTGTGTGTTTTTTGCCGCCACCAACACCAGCTGTATTTAAAGGAGACACTTTTGATACAGGGGCGATGATGTGTTTGGGGCGTTAAACGTCGGAAGGTGCAACCCTTCGGGGGCTGCTTGTTAAGTGGAACACCCCACAGCAGATCACCCCCCATCACCCTCATCTTCACATGCACGGCGTCGCCCGAGGGAAACGCCTCGGTGGCACAACAAACATCTGTGTGGATGGAAGAGAAAAAAAGTATGAAACTGTGAAAATAAGCAGTCGCTTCTCACCACTTGGCACAAGTTGCTCTGATTAATGTGTTTGATACGTAACTGAATTACGTCTGAATATGAGATCAATGTATACATATATATTTTTTGTCTGTACATATAATCCTTTTAAGTCCTCTTAAAAGGCCTGCGGCTGTTGGCGGAATGCATCCTATGAACTAGGGTGACCACCTGTCCTGCGTATCGCGTGCACGCACAGCATTGAGGGGCAAATTGGCTCGTGCCGGAGATTCGGGGGAGCGTCCCGCAGCAATTCTTGTTTGGCCCTCTGGTGCTACCTGGATAGCCAAACGATCGTTTCAGCGCAGCATAGTCACCATGGCGACACGGCAGCGTAATTTGGGGAGCACGGCGCGCTGTGTGTGTCTCTATCACTGTGAAGCTCCCCACGCCCCTCCCGTGTCTGTGACACACCCCCTTCGCAAGTTTCAGCTACTTGTGCGCTTTTGTGGGTGAATTGAGAAGGACGCCGAGATGGTATTTTGCGTCTTTTGTCATCTTTGTTGTTCGCACATGAGAGGAGAATACGACTTGAAGCATCATATGTTGACGAACGACAAATACAGAAGATGTTCCACTGCAGTGCGTGTTCCACTGTGCGATCCGGCGAATTTCAGAACAAAAAAGGCTAATATCTCAGTGAATACCTTACTGCTAAAAATAAAATCTAATACATAAAATGAGATCAAATTCATTTTTATTTTCCCCAAATAACCACGCACCTGCAACAGGTTCCAAGTTCTGCTTATCTTAAGAGTGTCAATGCAGAGTAATTTCGACCCAATCACAAAATATTTTATTCATGGATTGGATAAATGTTTGAGTGAGCGTTTTGATCTGCTGCCATGATGTAATTAAAATACTAGACCTTTTGAACAGCACATAATTGAGTGGTACCGCCACGCGGGTTTGTAAAGTCATTAAAATGAATGAAAGAAAAAAAAATCTGTCGTTCATAACTTTGAGTCATGCTTGACTTGGTTCAGAAACTAGAAGACAATATAATGGTGCTGATCTGTCGCAGCTCTGTCGGTGGGGCAAAATGGACTCTATGTGTCCGTAGTTCACATGCAGTGTTGTGGGTTCACTATCCCCACCGACATTTGCTGCAGGTCCGCTTCCCATGTTTTACTCCCCCCCCCGTGCAGCCTAAACTTCATTCGTCATTAAAATGGTCTTACCAACTCTAACACTGTCCACAGATGGGTGGTTTAGAATGGGTTCAACTTGGGAGTAGGGCATGGGCCGTCATACATTTATTTACAAAATAATACAATTCATAAAATATTATTTTGAGTTGAGTGAGTTGAGAAAAGTATTTGCATGTGGAGCCGACAGAGTCTATACCAGAAACTCATTCAACAAGTAAACATCGGCAGCCGGAAATGGTTGTAGACATTTGTAAGAGAAGCCCACAACCAGGGCTTTGAACCAGTACAAGGAACGAAAACGAAAACCGGGAACTTTTTGTATTTTCCCAGGAACAGAAACAAAACCGGAAACGTTAGTTATTTAAAAATAATGTTAACCGGTTAATACTGGTTTTATTAATTATATATTTGGTGGACTTTCAAACTTCAGTGCAACTGTATTAACGTGAAAACCGTGTTTAAAACAACATTACATTTGCTTCCTCGTCTGTCCACAAGATGGAGCCCCAGATGCATGGGGGAAATATTCTCCCAGACATAGGATATGTTAAAATATATAGAGAACGGAAAAAAAACGTTTTTAACCGGTGTCGTGGATTTCATAATTCATATTTCATTTGAAGAAATATTTTTTCGTTTTCGTTTCCGCTCCTCATAAAATTCTGTGAATTTCTGTTTGTTTCCAGTTTTCATTTTTGTTCCTTGAACCGGTTCGGAGCCCTGCCTTGCTTACTATTCATCGCTGGCAGTAAGGGCAGGATTTGGAACAAGTTGTTGCAAAGTGCACACACTCGAGACATCCCTGGCTCAGTGCGTGTGTGTGTGCATGTGCTGCGTCACAGTTATTGATGTGCGTGATTTTATTTTTTATTTTACCACTCTCTGCAGTAATTTGCGCGGCGCAGGGTGTTATGGAGTCGAGCGGGAGGCAGGTCGGTGCTTTGTCTGCGTGGGAGAAGGTCATGTGTCCCATTAAGGTAGCGACGGCGTCCTTACTGATCGCGGTATGATGGAACCCACCGCCCTTTGGAGGCGCTCCACTCATCACCGCTGGAGACGACGATATACACACACGCGGGCGCACTGACACTCGCATACAAGCGCACTCAAGCACATACAAAGCTTTACTCGCACGTACAGACAGATTCACGGAGACAAACAAACGGACGGTCACAAATTCTCGACACACGGGAAATCTTATTTGCAAACTTACAAACATACATATATAATGTGAAACCATACACAGATTCCAACCGATTTTTTTTTTACTCATCTCATCTTATTATTTGTATAGAGCCAAATCCTGCATAAAGCCACCTTGACCAATCCTAATTATCGGAATATGAATAAACCCTATATGAAATTATATTTTGGTTATTACAAATGAGATTGTGAAGTAAGAGAGGAGGCTGGAAAGAGGTGGCCCGGTCGCAATTTCTCGCAGAGTCAGTGCCACTCCTAGCCTGGGCAGAACAAATGAATCGTACACACATTGCACGCGACTAGCATAATCATTTGGTCTGGATTAATCAGGCTCGAAAGAAGATTTTAAAAAAGTGTCAATCATCACAGTGGAGTAGGCGTGACAAGCCCACGTCTTGATTAAGGCTGATTGGACCCTCCCCATTTTGGTTCTGGCCAGGGATCCGAACCGGTTCAAGAAACGAAAACCAGAAACTAACGGAATTTAGCAGAATTTTATGAGGAGCGGAAACGGAAACGAAAAATGATTTCTTCAACCGTTCCGGAACAGAACATTATGAAATCCACAAAACCGGTTAAAAACGTTTTTTTTCCCGTTCTCTATATATTTTAACATGTGTCTGGGAGGACTATTTCCGTCCACTTTCACTGTCAGTCATCAAGCCCCAAGCATCTGGGGCTCCATCTTGTGGACAGACGAGGTAACGAATGTAATGGCGTTTTAAACACGGTTTTCACATTATTACAGTTGCACTGAAGTCCCCCAAATATATTCTGTATAAACTATATCTAAATATAACATTACACAATATAAGGAACTTTAAGAACGAACAGAATTTTTGCGTTCAGAACCAGTTCAGGACCGATATTTTGGTGGTGGAACGGTTTCCGAGAACAAAAACGTTAAACTTAGGCCTGCCTGAACCGTTCAGAACGGAACTTTTTAAAAATCATTTCATTTTCAAGCCCTGGTTCTGGCTTCTCCTTCCAGCGTCCTCTCTTCCGACAGGAAGCCCATGGTCTTGTTGAGGGGAAGTTGCGACATTAAACTTTCTACGAACCTTTTTTTTGCCTTTATTTGAGGTGCATGTCACTTAACAGTGCACCAATGGTGGTGTTTGGTCTGTTAACCCTCCCCACAGTCCTAACAAATTTGCGCATTTTATCAGTCAACTGTGTCTGAATTATTTGGGATACATTATTATTAGTATACATAATATCCATTAGAATTGTAGGTGTGATCTTAGCGTGGAGGGTAGTTGGAGATGGGAGATTAGGTTCTGACTTGAGGCTGATTATCAGAAACATACGACCAGCGACAACCTTGCTTTTCTGTATTTCCACTGAGTTGAACTGAGAACTTGTCTTAGTGAACTTATATCTGTCTATTTGTGTTAAAGTAAAACAAAAAACAACAACAACAACAACAAAAACTTAAAATATAAAGTATCTGCTTCAAAATATTATTCAATAAGCCTTTAGAATAACAATTCTGAACACATTTATAACGAACCATCAACAAGTTGCATGTCTAACTATATGTGGTCAATGTTGGCCATTTTGATTCAAGTGTGTCTCTCTAATAGCAGGCCCCTGTGACGTCACAATTGCCTTGAAAGAAACTACAGAAAGCATGGCTCTACACTATTCTGGGTTCCATTGATGCATAGTGCATGCGTCCATTTTTTTCCTCGAAAATAATCCTTCAGACCTTCCATTCATTCGTCAATGTGATGATTTTAGTCAGTCATTGTACATCAGTTACAGACAAAGAAAACGAGTTTCCTCTACAGTAAAACATGCATGGTTGTTTCTTGCAATTTAAGCATAGTACGCATAAAGGTTAAAGTAGACACAATTTATTCAGCAAAAAAAGAAAAAAAAATATATCTGACCTCTCCATACAAAGTGCTGTGGGTGTGCCATTGCACCCATAATTAAACTATGTGTGCATGAAAGCCCTCACACACACACACACATATACGCACACACAGCACAAACACGTTTGTGTCTTTGTACATTATCATTTCTATGTCAATTTGTTCACTTAGTTGTCTCTGAGTATTGGTGTGTACATTATGTTTTCCACTGTCTGTGTGTGCTTCTATGTGTTTGTATATGCTGTGCATGCGTGTGTGTGTGTGTGTGTGTGTGTGTGTGCGTGTGTGTAGGGTGGGGCTGTCGCTGGCACCCATGCCGTTTTCCTATCAGAGGAGAGCGAGTGCTGAGTCAGGGAGACAGGCTGGCCGATGCTCTCCACACTAACTTGGAGTAATTAAAGTTTACAAAGGTTAGATGCTGACATTGAAGAGAGGCTGTGTGAAAGGGTGTGTGTGATGTGTGTGTGTCTGTGTGTGTGTGTGTGTGAGATGTATGAATGTTTGTGTGTTGTGCGTCAGTGAGCGTACGTGTTTGTGTGTATGTGTGGATGGGGGGTCTTTTTGAGGCCCAACCACTCTCCCCCTCTGTCTCTCTCTCTCTCATCATCTCTGTCTTTTCTGCAACTTTCCGTTTATCATTGTTGCTCTCGTATACAGGCGCATACACACACATACACACGCACACAGCACACACAATCAATGTATATAGTCGCGGTGACGCAACCTTTGCAACCCCAAACAGATACACTTTATGTAATGAAATCACTCCCCTTGTCTAGTCCCTATACTGTATGTTCTAATATAATGTACTACATCCAGTGTATGTATGAGCCTGGCAAGCCAGAACAAATCTTGCCAAATCTCTCGATGCGTGAATCTTCCACGCATCGCACTTGACTAGAACAAAAATTTGGTTTGAATTAAGCAGACTTGAAAAAAGTGTCAATCAAATGAAGTTATCAAATCACAGCGCAGTAGGTGTGACAAGTGGCATGGAGGCCCCCTGCTTGAATCGTACAAAGCCCGCCTTAACGTGCTGCTGATTGGACCGCCCAAATTTGGCCGACTATCTAATTTGTCTGCCTGGTTGGTCCAAACCCACGCGACCGTCTAGTAGTGTGCGATCCGTGGACGATTAGTTGGTTCTGGCTTTCCAGGCTTTGTATGTGCAGTGTTGTCTTTGTATGGTACAGAGGTGTTTGCCTGCTATATTATATATACAGAAGATTGTATGCAAATAACGTGCCATTGCATAGGTTGTCTCTGTGCATGGTTGTGGATTGATGAAATCTGTTCGCATAGTTATGGTTTATGTGTGTGTGTGTGTGTGTGTGTGTGATTTGTGTCCTTGCATAACTGCAGTCTGTGTCTAAATTTGTGTGGGTGTGTGTGGTTGTGAGTATGTGTGATGTCTATGCGTGAGTGTGTCTGATGTGTATGCACGTGTGAGCATCTGCATCTTTGTGCGCATATCTGCAGTCTGTGTGGATGCATTCACCTGTGTATGTGTGTGCGTGTTTGTGTGTGCGTCTGCATGTGCCTTTGCGCATATACTTGAATATGTGCTCATGCTTGCATAGCCTGTTGCTTATCTGTAGTGCATGTATTAACATGATTACGTTTGTATGTGTGTATGTGCATGCACATGCCTTTGCGTGCTTGAATGTTTGTTTCTGTGTGTGTGTGTGTGATTTCTATGTACGTGTGCGCATCAGCGGTTTTGTGCAATTTGTGCATATACATTCATGTATGTGTGAATGATACGTGTTTATGTGTGCACATCTGCTGTCTTTGTTTGCGTGTAGTTGTGTATGCATGTGTGTCTGCACGAATGTGAACGAAGGGATGGATAAGGCGCGATTTGATGGTAATTCCAGCTCCGCCAAGATGTATTCTGTCGTGAATCTCCGTCTCCCATCTTCTCCTTTTTTTCTTTTTTTTACTTGTTTTTTTCCACTCCTTCGCCACATTCTAGAGACAAGGAGACACATTTGAGAATGTGGTGATGTAACATTAGCCAGGGGTACCCCAGGGGAAAAAAAACAGGATAAAAACACAGACTTCATTTAAAAATCATTTCCCTCGAATTGCTCTGCAAAGAACGGGGAAGACGACGTAGCTGAAGAGGCCATTATTGCACGATGGAGACGCGATTGTAATAAGATGGTGCCAGTTTATGTTACGCGCGACACGTGTGTGCGTGTCTGCGCCCGTGTGTGTCTGAGTGAGGATGTCTGCGTTTGCGCGTGCGTGTCACTATCTGCGTGTGTTTTGAATATGCGTGTGTGGGGATGGCACGGGTGACTGTCTCGAAAGGTTTTCAGCGCTTGTCGTCAGCGGTGGGGCGAAGCTGGAGAAAGATCACGGCTCGAGCGATCGCCTGAGTTATCTAAATATTACACCTCACACTTTCGAGACGTGTGACGCAAGGCGTATCCAGGCAATGTCTTGTCTTTCCCTCCTCACACGTTCACTCACACGTATTTCATGAGATCTCCGAGGTGCGCACGGTGACACTCGCACGCACCCTTGACACACACAGACACAGATATAGGTAGATAGAGGTATAAACAAGTTCAGTGGGTATTTCCAGTTAAATTGGTACTCTGAACGTCACGTCTGCCATTTATTTTGCCGTGTCTTTGGCTATTTTTCAACATGTCTATTCGGTGGGAGCACACACCTGGGTTATTTAAAAAGGATGGTGGTAACTTGCGGTGTGCTACTCCACACCCATATGCTCTCGTGCGGATCTGTGACCCACAAATGCATGATTTAATAATCAGTGCAACCCGTTCCATTTTCCCATTCTTTCTTCTGCATTTCATCAATATTTATGTAAAGTGGTGAACGAAGTGATCGGATTTTGAACTGGCACGTTTTGGATGTTTTGTGTCCTCGCACCGCTGCCTTCTACCAGACTTTATATAGATACATATAGGCACCGGAAGTGACCTTAAGAAGGGTGGGACAAAATTACTCCCAGTGTTTTGCACGTAAACTCGTCTATAGAAACATACAGTACACAGTCCTACTTGAATTGTCATCATCAGAAATATAAACACTTGACCTGATTTAAAAGCATTTTTTAAAAGATATTATTTGGGCTCAAGCGCTGTTTTTCATTATTTTATTGAGAGAGATAGTGACAGGATTAAATCGGAAACTGAGATGCAGAGTTGGGGGAGGGCCATGGCAGAAAAGCCGGAGAGGGGATTACAACCCGCAGCAGTCCTCGACCTATGGTTTCTGTTGTTGTTATCCTTTGTGTTTTTCATTTGGATTCTCCCTTTTTTTTAAGTTATTTTTTCCGGCGTCAGCGCCGTTTTTCATCTTTATTGGATAGGATTAGT
>OMKY01119785.1:0-10884 GCA_900302395.1 Bregmaceros cantori | reverse complement strand
GCGCATGTATCTCCGCGAGGTCCCTATCTGAATGTTTGTATGCACGTCTGTGTTTTTCTGTAAATGTCTCTGCGTAGTGTATGTATATATGCCCTTCAGCAAAGCATTGATCCACCTGGTGTGCATGTGTGTGTATCTGTATTCATGCTGTTATGTTTCTTCTATATGCATGCCATAAGTCTGTGAGCGTCTATGAATTGTATGATTCTTGCAGGTGCTTTACCCTGAAAAAGTACCTGCATATTTAGAGCAACAAAAGAGGACCAAGTGCAGTTCAAAATATTTAATTAAGAAAAAAAAAACAAGCATACAATTACCTCAGATCCAAATTCCCGAGATCTGCTAAATCAAATAAATAAATAGAACTTTTACAACACAAGGTTGGTCGCTCTAACTAAACTAGGTAAGAATTTTCCCCTCTCTAACTACACTAACCAAAAGTACGGGGGGTGGCAGATCTCCTAACTAAGGTGTCTAGACATCAACCGTCTACATGCGTGCGTATGTATACAGGCCTCTGTCTTCCTTGGGAACTTGGATCGTACCTTACCCAACAGCTTGGGAAAAAAACAAGAGACCTAGGGCCAGCTACCCCAGGCTTATATAAGCTAGCCCCAGGTGCTCCAATCAGGCCCAGGGGAGGAGCAGGGGAGGAGCCTGCAGCCAGATGGGAGGGGTTGGAGGAGTCCTCTGCACACAAAGAATCACACATACATGCCCACAGTGCCATCTATAGGCCTGGGGCCGTAACACTAGAAATCCTTGGAGTTCGCAGATTTACGCCAAGGCCATATTATGCTGATAGGATCGCCTAGTATTTCTCTACATTTCAATGGAATCCGGATCCGGATGGTGATCCAGATCATCACACACGAGACGTGGCTATTACCCACCTCTCGTTAAGATTTCATGAAAATCCATCAATAACTTTTTGAAGTTTTCTCTGTAACCTTTAAACCTGAACCCCGTACCCGTTTTATCCTGTTAGCCTGCTCAGTAAGACGATATCCCTAGCAACATTGTTATCATGTTTATATAGTGCCATTTGCTCTGTTATGGTAAGCAGACTAAAAGCCCATTAATACCCATTTAGACGCTTTCATCCGGTTCCGTAGGTAGTTTGTCCGTAGGTCAAGCCCTTGGCAAATCCGGGCGCAACGTAGCAATATCACAAGAAACACGTGGGGGCAGTTGGGAGTCACAAGCGCTTTGCATCCTCTGTGTGTCGCGACTCAGCACCGCCCTCTAGGGGATTTCTTATGTACATCTGTATACAGACGGAGGTATAAACACAAAACGCCGGGACCAACAGCTGGAGCGGATAGGCACATTTCATCCGTCGCCGTAGGGTATAACGAGGGCTTTAGCCTTGATACTGCTTTACTGTGGATTTATTCAACATATAGAGTATCCAGCACCTCGCATCGTGTTGTCGAGTGCGTGAGGATACACATCTGAGCGTGTAGAGCTTAACTTGATCAATCGCAATCGCTCACACACTTGACTTTTTGAGGGGGAAACTATATAAAATTCTTTACCTACATGCCTTTCTCATAATCCACGCACAGCCACCTTTGCTATCAGAACTGACAGTCTGAGGAAACAAACAAACTCTCTCCCTCTCTGTGTTTGTCTCTGTCTTTCTCTCTCTCTCTCTCTCTCTCTCTCATTCTCTCTCTCTCTCTCTCTCTTTCTCTCACATACATACATACACACACACACACACAAGCACACTCTCAAAACAACATTTTCATACCAGCTTTCCTCCCATTAGGACTCTAAAGTGAGCTAAGATGAGGAGAATCTATTCATTTAGTTTTGATTAAAATTATTGCTACTTGCAAAGTGCTTTGGGCTGGGTATATTAAATAATGCATCACTTCATAATTGTATAGAATACATAGATTTCTTCCCCCCGTCTTCTTCCTTTTCCTTCTTTTAATGGATACCGGGCAAAATGGTGACTTTAATTAGATTGGTGTGTAAGATATCTCCGGGGTATGATAAAACAACATTAAATATTGTGCACGCCATGGCGGTAAAATGTGTTCGTACAGATAATGAAACACAAGCAGGCGTCTGACGTCGTCATGAATGCTATTTGTCGGAACATGTGAGGCGTGACGGCAACGCCCACCCAACGCAAATCACAACCAAATTTCAGTTGTTTCTATTCTGAATGTGATAGTGAAGTGGGAGGCGGTGGGGGGGGGGGGACTCGTCCGAGATACATCTGCTAGCAATGGAATCGCAAAATAGTTCTTGATAGTGGAAATCATACCAAACTGAATACATATACGCTATGTCTGTAAACGCCTTATTTTTACTACAAGCACTCAGAGATTGCAAACCTGTGCCGTAGTGGTACAAAAAAAATAGTACTTTTAGTGCTAGCAGTATGTGTGGCAAGCGTATTATCAATGCAAGTGCTCGTAGAACAGTAGCCTGGTGAGCCAGAACCAACGCATCGCACATCACTAGGCGCAGGTGCGAGAGACACGGCCACGCGGCGTGACGTCACTACGGAGAACGGGGATCGTTCACCCGTTAATAATAATGAAGTATGACTATTATGTTACTTCTAGGCTACAGAAATGCACCACATTTTAATCACATTTCTCTCGTCATTTCCAACAAGTCTGCAAAATTTCATCCAGATCAGTTATTCAGGGGACAAACCAACGTGACCAAAAACATAACCTGTTCGATGGCTCTGCCCCGGCATAGGTTATGTTTTATAACTCTAGAGCTATGGAGACATTCCTTGAAACACATGCCGTTAGCATGCTCAAACACTTTGATTCTTAGCACTCAACTAGCACGGCTTTAAAAAAAAAAAACTCGTAAGGTGGATTGCCCGAATGTGAGCCATTGTTTGCAAATTCAGTGGGTCAGTCGGTTGCCTATTGTGGGAGAGTGAAATGTAGTGTTGAACAGTTGAACTTAATGTTAGACACATTACCATAGTTTGTGTTTATCATAGTTTCACTGACATTAGTTTAGGGAGGAGCCAGAGCCGCTGGAGTTTAGGTGTCCTGCATTAAGAGGTGGCCCACATTAGGGCAAACCACCCTACATACTCTCTGTAAATAGCATATTTGCCCTCACTTTGCATCAAGGACATAAGTTGTTTAAAAAAGTGCAAAGTGCCTGCAATGTTGCCAACAAATATCGATTAATTCAACAGTACCAAACATTGCAGTGGTATCTCGGGATTGAATAAATTGTTTTCAAAATTGATATTAGTCATCGCTCTCCACTGTGGCATGTTGGTCCTGTTGGATTGGATATTCTTGCGTAATCTTGCACACAGATGGACAGATGGGCAAAACAGAACCTGTGAAAAACATGAGTTATCATTAATTATTATTATTAATTTAATCATTCCACTATTTTAACCGCTGCTGGCTAAACTTGATGTTAGGACATTGTTGTTACTAAGCTATAAATATATGTTCTCACCAAGCAAAGAACATCGTTTTGGAACGGAAATGGTTGTTGTTTCGCCATGCAGGTCAGCTTCTGATTTTGGGGCAAAGCAGTGCGAAATCATAATGGAAACTGCAAAATACTTATTGAGAGTGTCAATCATAAAAAAACTAATATTCTATGTGTGTAAAAACAAAACCTCTTGTTGCAGTGCAACAATCTACATATCGGAACAGCCTGGTTTAAAGTTGCGAGCCGCAGCGAATCGTTTCCTGCGAGGTGCACGACCCGGCATCCGGCAGTGTTTTTGTTAGCAGGTTAGTTTCGGGTTGTTGTCCTGTCGTCATACGCCAAGGAGTGAGGGTGAGTCGGCCGCTGAATTCTTTGTAGCACTCGGAGAAAACTATTGTTTTATTATGTTACTTATAGGATACGGAAATGCACCAAAATAAATCAATTCTTCCATTTGTTATTTCCAACAACTGTACAAATTTCATCCAGATCCGTGCACAACTTCTTCAGTTATCCTGGTGACAGACAGAAAGACAGACAGACAGACAAACCAACGCGACCAAAAACTTAACCTGCTACCGTGGCGCAGCCCCGGCGCAGGTAATAATCATACATCTTTAAATAGTATATTTGCTGTCACTTGGCATCAAGGACATTAATGTATAGACATCGCAATGTAAACTGCTGCATCCTATGAACGAGAGTGCAAATATCTTACCGTACATGTGAAAAGGTATTCCATTTGCGAATCTGATGACATTACGCAAAGTCATTTGCAGTGTCTCATGCACACACTTGTGTCACACTTTTTGTCTCAAATTAACCACCTCCGTTTGGTCCTTACTGACATTGGGCTACCAACTTTGCAGAATTCCAGAATTACAACACATTAGCGGAGACGATATGTGTCTCCGTACAAAATGTCAACGTCATTCCATTTCCACTACTTCGGCAATATGGTGGCCATTTATTGAGTGCCCATTGGTTGCACAGTTTCAGACCACTTTTCGCGCATCATCCTGGAACTTTGAGTGCACTGGAAGTTAACTGACTTTGGAAAGTGCCCGACACGCTAAAAATAGTGCACAAAAGTGTTACAAGTCAGTGGGGCCGGCTAGACGGATGGCGCACACCGTCCACGGACCACCCATCTCCATCCCGGGCAACCGTATCGTCCGCGGTGTCTCCAGCGCCGCAGTTCGAAGTCTCGCTAGATATCTGTTCTGCTGTTTAACGCGTATTGCTCCAATTCAATACGTTGACAAGACCTCACTGGATAATTGCTCTGCTCCTGGCGTTGTGCTCACCCGGCTCCATTCTGATTGCAGCGTGTCCTCCTGGAGCCTCTACCCGTCCCTGGTTCCGCCACGGTGGATTCAGACCATGAGATGAGTACTGTTTCTGACGAGGAGCCCATGGACGACGCCTAGATTATACTTGTACCTCTAAAAGGTTCTACTTGTTCACTGAACACTATTCCAGTCTTTTGCTGATTAAATAAAGGGGTTTAAAACCGTCTCTCCTGTCTCCTCTCTGGGAAACCAAATTTACTTTTCAACATTCTCGGTTGTTGTCATGCATCCACTTTCCAAATGAGGGATAGTTGCCATGTGAACTCAAGTAAGTTTGGAGCAACGAACCCCACACTCACACAACCAGTACCTCACCACATGTATTACTGTTTTTTATATAATATACACATACATAAATACTACATAAAATACATAAAACATACATAAAATATACATAAAATACATACATATTAAATCTTTTAAACAAATAATGTAGTATGTAATGTAATATGTGTGTAATTTATTTAAATGAACACAATGTATAAAACAAATGACAATATCCAACAGAAATGCAGAATACACAAACAGCCGTACCACCCCCTCCACCGCCATCAGCATCGCAGTGTATTTTGATGCACAGATTAACGTGCTATTATTACCGTGAGGGTTAAATGATGGGAGAGGGAGGCAGGCAGGGGAGGATGGGAGTGGGGAGCAGAGGCTGGGGAATACACGTTTGTGTGGGTAAAGCACCTCAGGGTGCGACCACGCAAAACTCACACACTTACAGACACGCGCTCACATGCATACACACACACACAGACACACACACAGACACACACACACACACAGACAAATGTGCAGTTTCACAGATACACACCTGCACACATTCAGAGACATAGAAATGTGATGCGATCAATCAAACAGCTGAAAGCCAGAAATACATGTATGTGTGTGAGTGTGTGAGTGTGTGTGTGTGTGGGGGGGGAGTCTCTTCCCCTCTCTCTCTTTCCCCATCCCTCCATTTCTCTGTCTTTCTTTCTGCCGTTGTCTCTTTCTCTATATTTTTCTCCCATCTCTCCCATCTGTTTTTCTTTCTGCCGTCATCTCTCTACCTCAATCTTTCTCTCCCTCCCTCTCTCTCTCCCTCCCTCTCTCTCTCTCTCTCTCCCACTCTCCTCTCTCTCTCTCGTTTCTCCATCTCCATCTCTCTCTCTATATCGCACTCTTTCTTTCTGTCCTCCCTCTCTTTCAATATCTCTCCCACCAACTCCCTCTCTCCCTCCCCATCTCTATTTCTCAACGCATCTCTCCCCATCTCTCCGTATCTCTCTGTCTCCCCCTCCAGTTCTCGCTCACTCTCTCTGCCTCCGCATTTCCATCTCTCTCTCTCTCTCTCCATATTTCACTCTTACCTCTCTCGCTCATTTTCTCACCCACTCTTTCTCTCTCTCTCTTCCTCACCATTTCTCTCTCTCTCTCTCTCTCTCTCTCTCTCTCTCTCTCTCTCTCACCTCTCTCTAAAGTGCAAGGGTTTTTTTATAAGGCAATAAGTGGTTCTTCACCAGCCTTGTGTAAGAAACACCTCAATCAACCACTCCAGGTGTGTGTGCCCTGCCGCCTCTTGCGGCGCACTGTTCCTTTAATAAGTTCCCGCCGCAGCACTGACGTTAATGACACGTTTCCATGTAAATATAATATCGCTCGCAGAAGCCATCAAAACATTTTAAGCTCCAATGGAGACGCTTGCAATTTTGTTTCCTGACCTCGCCTCACCCCCTACCCCCCACGCAAAAGCCACTCCTCCCCACCATCACTTTCCCTTTCTTCCAGATCTTTTCATTTTCTTCATTTTTTTCAGTGCCTGAATGTTTCTGCTTTTATTATTATTATTATTATTATTATTTAGTGACTGCCATTTGGTCGTTGCACACAGGGAGAGTTAAAAGATTATTGAAAATGTTTAAAGTCATGAGAAGTCTAGAGAAAATGTGATGGGGAAGGCGAAATTGAGAAAATTAATAAAATAAGAGCAGGCAAGAGAGAGGTTAAGGGATGCGCATTTTTGCAAAGCACGCAGTTGAAAAGTTGGGTTTAACTGCTGCTACCATCACATGCCACTATCCCAGAAGCCAATGTTTGTTTAGAACGCTAGTATCGCCAAGTTACCGTTATATTTTCTGCGTGAACACCATTTTCCCATTTTTTGACAGGGTTAATGCGAACGTGGGATGAGGGGCAACAAGAGGAAACGAGGGCAACAGACTCCACACATGTACTGGATGTAGGTGTCTTACCGACTGCGCCACAGCCCACAGAGCCAGCACAGTGTCACCAACTTTTACCAAGCTCATGATGAAACTCCGTTCTGCAGCACCATTTTTAACAAGGCTGCGTGAGCTCTTGGATGCCTAAATAAAAACCTCTAATGCTAACGAAAATCGAAGCATCCTGCAGGAAATATGTGTCAAGTGCTTGTCAAATGTAATTGCATTTAAATATTATTTGGTTGTTTGTGAGAAACATTATTCTGAAATTACACACATGTAACACACACCCCCATCCAAACATAGACACACACACAGTATTGCACATGGACATAACATACATGTAGACGGGATGACACATAAAGAGGCAAAAAATGCAATTATGCAGGCATATAAACACACCCCAAACATACATAGCAAAATACACACTCAAACATGTAGCTGTACGCATAAACAAATACGCACGCACACACGCTGATAAACACATACACACAAACACAATCTCATTGAAATGGTGGCAAAAGCCGTGCAGACCCTTGGCACAGATCTCTTCCCCCACTATTGAAAGATAATGAAAGTGCATATTTCTCCACTTTTCATCGTTGATGAGAGCCTTTAGAGCGGCGTAATATAGCAGAATGCATTAAGACCACTGTCGCATTTGGCTGACGCACACTAATATGTTTCTGTCTCAAAGAAAACCCAAAGAAACGCCAGCGACATCTTGGCTTATATCTGCCGTCTTTTTGATTTGCCGTCTTTTGTATGAAATACTTAATCAAGTCTGCGACACGGCGGCACGTTGATGTGTGCGGGGGTCTCTGAGAGCGGCTGGCGTGTGTGTGCGTGTGTTTTTAATGGTTGGGGCTAATATGAAAGCAAAAAAAACATTTGAATCATGGGGTTATGAAAATGACATTATGATGCACATTCGTGCACACAAACACACGCAGATGCACACGCACACACATACACACACACACACACACATAGAGGCGTAGACAGCACAGACAATACAATGCCAGGGCACACACTCGTAACGCTTCGTTAAGTTGGCAATAAATATCAACCTCGTGACAATATGCAAATATGATTTGCACACCAGTTTTGATGCATTTTCTCAGGGATTCAAAGGCACCGTTGTGTCTCCCGCTGACAATGTCTATGTATTTGTTTGAAAGACTTAAATGCGTTTTCCTACATTAAATCTTTATCAATTATATCTTTATCGATATCTCATCAATAGTGAGTTTGAAGTCAGACTTAGAAAGGGCAGCAGATGACCAAATATATAGCGATAAAAACGACTTGTAAAAGTAAAAAGTAGTCATCAAAATAGTGACTCAAATAAAAGTTAAAAAGTACTCCACGATAAAGTTACTTAAGTAGCGAAAGTGTAGTAAGTAATTTTCAGTAAGAAAAAAAAAATAGGATCCCTTTTCAAAATGTCATTGAATGCCCCTTGTTGATTTGCAATACCGTGATATTTTCCCAGAACTCTTTTAATCGCAATTAATCGCATGAATGTCATAGTTAACTCATAATAAATCGCAAATTAAACACACATTTTTGTCTATTCTAAATGTCCTTCAATTACTATTATCAACATAGAGTAAAAAGTGTAATAGGTAGCGAATTGCTGAAATCTCAAAAGTAGAGAGTAAAAAGTACTTTTTTTTTTATCTCAAATTTACCCAAGTAAAAGTAGAAAGTAATTTGTGAAAAATGTAGTCTAACAAGTAAAAAAAGTACCCCCAAAAATTGTAACTGAGTAAATGTAATGGTTACTTCCCATGTCAGCAGATGACATACCACACACTATAGTAACATACTAGTTAAAAGCCATGTCAAAGAAATGTGTCTTGAGCTGCCTCCGCCAGACTACTCTATTAAGAGACCAGTGCCGCAGGACCTCAGGGTCTGCGGCGGCTGATATGGTAGAAGCAGATCAGTTAAGTATGACCGGCCGAGATTGTTAACGCATTTGAAATCTAATAGAAGTATAATCAATAAGATTATGTGCCTGAAACTTCTTCCTCATTTCCTGAATAAATTGCTCCCACGCACCGCCATTGGCCCGCATGCGGCATGTTTGAAACCCCAGATTAATGGGTATGTTAGAGCAGCATAGCGCCTACCAGAGGGAAGGGGTGTTCTGGCTGTAGACCAGGAAGAGGGTCATTATCAGTAGTTAATTATATTCAACAATAATTTATTTCAAGTCAGACGATGAAGTTGAAGTGAAAATGAAGTTGTTCATGCAATTTTGCTTTTCATAAGCACCTTTTTTGTAGAAACACTCTCGAGCGCCTCCAGGCAACTTTGTCTGTGAATTTGTCGTCATATAATTAAATGATATTTGAACATAAAACTGCGGCTGTAATGCGACTGAAGAAAACAAAGGTCCATTTCTCAAAGCAAATAGAGCTTTTTAATTCCTTTCATTGTATACAACCGGCTGTTTATTGTGTAGAAGAGCCCCTTGAGTATGTCGCGGGACTTTTAATTAATCAGTCTCCCAATAAAACAAATGGGTGGAATAATTACTGAGGACCACGCATCGAGGTGGACATTTTAACAGCAAAATATTAACTACAAAATGCACGCTAAAACACCAAGGACATTTGTGTATCGGTACTCATGAACATGTATGTGCGCACACACATTTGACTCGTGTCTATGTGTGGAAGGGTGCATAAACCCATTCATGAATTCTGAAAAACACAGACACACACCCAGAAAGACTGGGAAACACACACATACACACACACACACACCCCCGCTCACAAACATCTCTTTAAATACCTGCATCCCTCAACACGTGCCCATATATGGAATAGGAATGGAGGAGTCAACTATAGTTTTTCTGCCACTTGTCCACATGTGCGTTAGGTATGGGCAAATCAGATTCAACCAAAATGAACTAACATCAACAACAAAAAATTCCAAAGCAGTAGTTATTTCTTCAACTAGGCCGAGATTGAGATTGAGTGAAAATTTCAATTCTCCTCTTCTATCCGGTCCTCCGTTAAAGGAGTTTTGTCAAAACAAATCAACTTTAACGATTTTCAACTAGGCCGAGATCAAGACTGACTGAAAGTCTTGATCTCCTTTTTCTTCTTTCTTCTCTCTTCTTTCCAGTCCTCCGTTAAAGGAGTTCTGTAAACAACCCCAAATTACTGTCCTTAACTGCAAAATCAAGGTTGGGGGGTAGTTAGGTAAAGAGCTGCTATACTCCTTGAATCCAATTCTAAAAACGTAATCACTTTTGTGAAGCGCCTTGAGGCAGCTTCGGCTGCGATTTTGGCGCTATATAAAAATCTGTTGAGTTGAGTTGAGTTGAGATATACAGTAACATACAATGTCAGTGTGCGGTGGGCACGAATGGCTTGAGGCTTCAGCGCCTTGCCAGTGATTTGCTGTATAAACCTGGTTTGGGTAAACGCTCACAGTTGCAGAGAGTATGCGTGAATGAAGCTTCAGAGCTAACTAGGAGCTAGCTAGGAGTTCATTATGTATTATTTTTGTAGAATTAATAATTTAGCCAAAGTGTTTTTATCCTCCACACCAATAAAATAATTCATAAATAAACGTGCAGTTGTCCCGGCTGTGAAAGGAGTATCCCTGAAAAAAAAAAATGGGGCAAATTCATCTATCCGGTCAGAAGTTATGGATAATACAAAAATTCGACCATCTTGTATTCAGGCATCTTGAAAGCTTCTTCCTCCAGAATTCAGGAACCTACCCTTGAGCATAAACACACCAAATCTGGGATAAATCCATCTGTTCAAGTTCAAGTTATCACATTAACACTCGCCGCTTGTGGATAACCGCTATACTCACTCCATGTTTTCAGGATATATATATATATATATCCAAACAAC
>OMKY01119780.1:0-10370 GCA_900302395.1 Bregmaceros cantori | reverse complement strand
AATCTACGATGCAGCAGTGAAGTACGAATCGTTGCGTGACTCTCTGCAGCGTGTCGTCGTGGGTTCGCCCCGACACGCAACGAGACCTCGGCTGTAGAGCGCTACCAGCGGGCCTCTGTAGCGAGTCGCTGTGGGTTCACCGCAACATATATTACATTGCATTAAACATCTGACAGGAACGAAATTAACCGTTCCGGGAACAATATTTTTTTGTTCTAACCGGTTCAGGAACGTTAATTTATTGGTGGAACTCATAACCGGAAACGTTATAATTCTGTTCCTGTTCGGAACGAAACGTTTGTGAAAAAATATTGGTTCAAAGCCCTGGTTTGAAGTAAACGTTGTCACATATATATATAAAGTGTGTGTGTATATATGTATGTATATCTTGCAAAGGCACCTTGATGTGAAATCCCAAAATAATTTGTAGAAGTGAGTATGATTTTGTGCTGCCCAGTAGCTCAGTCGGTTAAGCAGAGCGCTGGAAAGTACGCCTATGCCTCAATAGTACGGTGAGTCGGTGTTTTGAATCTGGCCACCGACATATTTCCTGCATGTCTGCCCCCCATCTTCACCTGTTTCCGCTAACCCTGATGAATAAAGGTTGGAACAGCCTGAATGGGATGAAAAAAAACCAAAACCCTCGATAGGTTGTGCTGCAGCGAGATTGAATTGAGACTGTTTTATTCCAGACTTGGTGGTTACCACGTACGTTTGTGAAGCTCTGTCTTTGTGAACAACTGTGTCAGCAGCAACGTGCTGTTCTGCACCGGGCCAGCAGTGGGCGTGAGTAGCGGGGGAATGGTGTAGAGTAGGCACTGTCAGCTATGAAGACGTGGGTGCGTTGATGTTTCTGCCTCATTGTCACTGCAGATAGACCTAGCTGACGATATGGTGGATGGGAGTGTGGGAGGGAGGAAGTCACAGAATGTTCCAACACAGGTAGATGTTAAAGGCAGAGCTCCAAACCGGTTCAAGGAACAAAACCGAAAATGAGAGGAATTTTACGAGGAGCGTAAACGGAAACGAAAACATATTTCTTCATATGTTATGGAACAGAAACGGAACATTATGAAATTCACCAAATCGGTTAAATACATTTTTTTTCCCGTTCTCTATATATTTTACCAAATTCTATGTCTGGGAGACTATTTCCGTCCACTTTCATTGTCAGTCGTCAAGCCCCCATGCATTTGATGCTCCATCTTGTGGAAAGACGATGAAGCGAATGTAATGACGTTAATACAGTTGCTCTAGAGTTTGAAAGTCCACCAAATATATTTTGTATAAAAACTATATCTAAACTTAACATTGAAAATTATAAGGAACTTTAAGAACGAACAAAATGTTTGTATTCTTGAGGGCGCGCGGTGGCCGAGCGGTTAGAGAGCGCGTTCCACCGACCATAGGTCGAGCAGCGCTGCAGGTTCAAATCCCCTGTCCGGCATTTCTGCAATGTCTCCCCCCAACTCTTCATCCCGGTTCCCGATTAATCCTGTCACTATCTCTCTCAATAAAGAATGAAAAACGGCGCTTGCACCCAAAAAATAACTTAAATAACAAAATAACAAAAAAAAAGTTTGTATTCTAGACCAGTTCACGACCAATATTTTGGTGGAACGGTTCCGAGAACAAAAATGTTGAATATGGACCTGTCTGAATCATACGGAACGTTTTGAAACAACATAGAATTCCTGTAGGCAGCTGCCTGAACTCAATTTCCCGTCGTTTAGGACTGATGGGGATGGATGATGATGCTAAGGTAGTCACACTGCACAAAGTCAATATATTGTTTTAAGAAAATAAATAGGGAAATAACACGATGAAAATGGCGACATAAGGCAAAACGCACGGACGGTGTGAAACATTGGCTGGCCACCGCCATACCACTGCAAAGTCACCCTCCAAATTTGAGAGTATTCAGTGGAGTGGGGACAGACAAAGATATATATATATATGTAAGGTAGTGGCGCAAGTGCGCCAGCAGGTGGTAGAGTTTGCCTGGGCGCAGAAAATGAGGCATTTTGTCCTGTAGCGGACATCGTAGTTGCCAGTGACCATGCTGCTGCGGCCATTTTGGTATTCAGTCTTGCCGGTGCTTCCGAATAGGTAAGCACCACTGCCCTTGGCTCTCCACCTTTTTACTAATAACTCAAAAATCAAAAATCGTTTTTGATTTACTTTGTTTAATGGATTGTGTGTGGGGAAGTGTTCCTGTATTGTTTTCATAGGTTGGATGACTTTCTAACTGCATTTTATAGAAATGTGTCCTTTTGTTGTTCTAAGCTAGTGCTAGAAGTATTGTTTCCTACTCAAACTTTGGAACGGTATGTTTTTATATTTCACTTTAATAACATTGAACTTTTTAAGCTATAAAGATGTATATGAACTGTTAAGAGGTACTGTTCAAACAAAATGTTACAGCACAAAAACTATAAATAACATCGTGTAAGAAGCAGCAGAATTGTGTTAACAGTTTGATGTACATCATGCGTATGTCCTGAATTTGTTGTTGCGTGGTGTTTAGTCGTCTGCTTTGGACCTTAAACACTGGAAAAAAACTGCCATTTTCGTATATAAAGTCAGCTAAACAGAGTTTCCTATATTAAATCATATTATTCCTTTAACAATATTAATCTGGGTGCTTAATTGATGCTCTTTAACTTCTTTTGTTCTTTGAGAGATCAACTTGACACGGTTGCACAGAAAGCATTGCGAGACACAGGGCTATCTGACCCTGGAACAGCAATTCTTTCACACCAGGTCACAGCTGCGAGCCTCTACACACTTCTCCAAGAAGCTCTCAGTGCAGAATGCTCATGTGATGGCACTGGGGCCGTGCCACCTGATGGTCCATCATTTGATGGGTTGTGCATACAGCATGAAAAGGCCAGTGTTCATCAAGTCCTTCGTGAAGGAAACTTCCAGCTGTACGTAGAATCCATCAGATCATACCCTGGAAGTTTTCCCTCGATCACACAAACTATAGCAGGTGGCTTCCCGTACACATCCGCGATATGATGACTCTTACTGAAAAACACTCAGGTGTTCTGGCAGAATTCAAGTCGGGCAGTTTTGTGGCGCACAAAACCAGCACTAAGTTATCTGCTATTGCACTTGATCAGTCCCATGAGCAGAACAATGCAACGGTGAAAGCTATTGAACTGACTGGCAATCCAGAAGCACTCAGGTGCTGCTAAATAATGGCAGGATCAGAAATTGCCAGGATCACTAAATAGTTTGAGGAATAGGCAAAATAGCAACATCCTGTCACTAACGACACTGGACACCATCACCATGACCAGCGACCTGGAGTGCAACATGCATTTTGTCTGAAAATGTTGTCATAGTGTCTGAAACTGTAAGTAGGATGGAGAGGCTTGGTGAAGAGCAGTACTACACAAACACTTCCAAGGAACAAAATGCCGTTGTTCAGTAGGCCACCTGTGAAAATAGCTGAGTTTATACACAGAAAATGTATATGAAAATGAAATGGCAGTTTTTCCAGTGTTTAAGGTCCCAAGCAGACGACTAAACACCACGCAACAACAATTCCAGGACATACACATGATATACATCAAACTGTTAACACAATTCTGCTGCTTCTTACACTGTTATTTATGGTTTTTGTGCTGTAACTTTTTGTTTGAACACTGCCTCACACTCAAACTAACTTTTAAACTGCGCTAACTCTTTTTCATTTCAACACATTTTTAAACTTCCATTATGCCTACAATTTTAACAGTTCATATATATCTTTATAGCTTAAAATTTTCACATGACTCTGAGTCCTACAATGTGTTATGTTAATCTGGGCAAGTTATATTTTTATCTGTAGACCTACATGAAGCTGTCTATGATTTCTTACATAATTTGACGTTGACCTTGATCTAAATGCATTTTCTTGAATTACTCTCAAAAGTATCCCCAAATAAATGGGCATCCCTAACTTAGTTAGAAATGACACCTTAAGTGTTTTCCTACTCTGTGTGGTTCCAAATGATGTGTCATCAACAACAGACACACTGGACTGGCAGCCATTTTGAATTTGACCTCTCCCGGGCCTCAGGGGTCAAATCAGAAATACCTCCAAATCTGAAAATAAACCTTATGGTATGTACCAGCTGTGGTAGAAATGTCATGCTTTTTTCAAAAAGTGCACAATCGTCATGGAAAGCCACTCTACAATATCTGCAAGTGATGCAAAGTTTCGCTAAGATATCACTCGTCTATGAGCACCCTGCCTCCGTATAGCCCAATAAAATAAATTAAATAAAAACTAAAAATAAGGTGCATACCAAAACTTTTCTGCTGGTACGCATATGAGTAGCTCATCAAAAAGATTATGTGCACCCCTGTATATTAGGGCTGCAACTATCGAATATTTTAGAAATCGATTATTCAAACACCATGTTTCGATTCTAATCGATTATAAATAAATTAAACATTTTTTTCAGAGTTAAGTAGCAATCATGAATATACAAAAGAAAATAAGACATTTCACTGAATAATGCAAGTCCACCTGATTTACTTTTTCATTTACAAACAAACAAAGCAAAAACAAATTAAATTTTTTAAAAATCTTTAAGAGTTATTAATGTGTTATTGTTGTTTTTTTCTTTCTATAATTTTCTAATCTGAGCTACTCAGTTGCCGGTTGATGGAAAATGCATGAGACTCAAAGGAAACGAAATGATTTAAAGTTTTCAGGATTTAATGTAGTCAAGGAATGGGCACATGTGAATCGTTAAACAGCAGTCCTTACTTGACATTCACAAAGCCTTGATCCGTCCGTGAACGACATATATATGGCCACCGTGTTTACGGTCTGCCTGCTCCTTCGCACAGGGAGGAGGAACAATGTTTAGAGGATTGTAACAACATTTTGTAACTTAGCTGACCATGGACTGTGGATTATCATTCAGTCATGAGTCTATCATTGGAGATTTGTGCCAACACCGCATTTTTTTTTTCGAATGCAATATTGGTCTCTGTTTAGCAGACACAAACACTGATGTGTCCGTGTGAATGTGATTGTTGTATGTTTCAACGAGTCCACATCCCAAACACGTGCAATAAACCCAATACTTTTAGCCACCCCGGCAATCATTCTCCTCCGGGTCGTCCAGGACCACGATGTTTTTAAAAGATTCGGCTCCCGGTGGGGAGGAACGGGCTGCTGCTGCTCACACAATGCGAACGAGGACCATCGTTCCGCTGTTGTTGTTAGGTTGGCTTTTGCCAACCTAAATTGTCGCTGCAAAGACCCTCAAAAAAGGCGATTACTCGAAGCACGAAAAATAGTCGAGTATCCGATTCTATCCGAGTACTCGATTAGTTTGGATAATCGTTTCAGCTCTAATATATATGTATACACAGTACACACAATGAGAGTAAAAAGCAGGGCTGTAACGCTGTAACACGTCGGCTGTAACACGTCGGCTGTAACGCATTTACAGCGGACAACGCGTCTCTGTAGCGAGTCGTTGTGGGTTCGCCCCGACATATATTACATAGCATTAAACAGCAGACAGGAACGAAATTAACTGTTCCGGGAACAATGATTTTTTTTTTGTTCTAACCAGTTCGGAAACGTCAATTTATTGGCGTAACTCAGAACCGGAAACGTTATAATTCCGTTTCTGTTCAGAACGAACTGAATGTAAAGAAATATTGGTTTAAAGCCCTGGTAAGAAGTATTTGGTCCCTTGCTCATTTTCTTAGTCTGCCCACTAATAAACACATGACCATTCCATAGGTTTAATGGTAGTTGTATTCTAAGATGATTCTAAGACACAAAATATCAAACAAAATCCAGAAAATAAATCTAAAGAATATATTTAAATTAATTTGTTTTTCATTGAGGGAAATAAGTATTTGATCCCCTAGTATACATTAGGAGTTCTGGCTTTCACAAACCAACTAGACACTCCCTCAATCAACGTGTTACCTGAATTGAAGACACCTGTTCTCACTAAGCACCACTATAACAAACACCTGCTTTCAGAATCAGACAATCAGACAGATTCCAAATTCGCAAACATCAGAAAGAGTAAAGAGCTCTCTCAAGACCTCAGAGACAGGATTGTTAAGCAGCACAAATCTGGAATGGGAAAAAAACACAAACAACCATTGGTGCAATTTTGAGAAAATGTAAAATGTACCATGACCATAAAAAGACCTCGGCCTGGTGCTCCATGGAATATTTCATCTCGTGGGTTGGCAATGATCATGAGAACTGTGATAAATTGTCCTGCAACCACTCAGTGGGAGTTGGTGAATGACCTCAGCTGGGACCACAGTTACCAGGTAAAGAATTGGTAACATTTGGTGCTGCAATGGATTAAAATCCTATAGTGGACGAGAGCTACCCCTGCTTAAGAAGCCCTGCCTAAAGTATGCCAATAATCACCTCAAAGATGCACTAAGTAATTGGGAGAAGCTTATGTGGTCAGACAAGACCAAAATTAACAATTTGGCCTAAACTCAACCTACCATGCATGGAGAAAGAAAAAATACTGCCTATGACCCCAAAAACACGGTGCCCACCATCAAGCATGGAGGTGGTATCATTATATTTTGGGGGTATTTCTCTGCCAAGGGCACAGGGCTACTTCACCACATCAGCGGGAAGATGGATGGAGACATGTATCGTGCAGTACACTGTCCATTTCAGAATTGACTTCAAAATACTTCTACTGGTTTTCAAATGTGTTTACAAACTCGCCCCTCCGTACTTAGCTGATCTGCTTGTACCATATCAGCATTCCCGGAAGGTGAGGTCCAGCGGCACAGGGCTCTTAGTTCCACAAGTTAATTCCAAATCGCATGGAGAGGCCGCATTTAGCTTCTATGGCCCTCGACTTCCGGAGGCCCTCAGAGCCGTGGAGACTGTCAATGTTTTTAAGAAGAAGCTCAAGACACATCTTTGATCTAGCTTATAACTAGGATGTTACTGTCATTGTTACGTCAGCCAACTATACTTGCTTGCGTGTGTGTCTGTGTGTGTGTGTGTCCGTGGTTGAGTGTGTGCCAGTTTGTTTGGGTTGGGAGGCTGTCTTTGATGTTGTTCTGTTCGATGTTCTGTTTCTGTGAAGCACTTTGTGTTGCTCTGCATGAAAAGTGCTATACAAATAAATAAAGTTTGAGTTTGAGTTTAAGGGACAACCTCCTCCCCTTTGCAGGAATTTGAAAATGGGTCATGGTTGGGTCTTCCAAACAACAATGACCCAAAGCATACAGCAAAGGCAACAAAGGAGTGATTCAAGAAGAATCACATTGAGGGCATTTGAGTTGCCCAGCCGTTCTCCAGACCTCAATCCAATCGAAAATCTATGGATGGAACTGAAGGTCCGAGTTGCCAAATGACAGCCCACCAAACGTAATGATTTAAAGAGGATCTGCTAGGCAAAATGGGCCAAAATTTCCCCTGATGTCTGTTAACCATGTCGTTAACTATAACAAACATGACGGCAAATGAAGGCTTTGCCACCAAGTATTAAGTGCTTTTAGCTAAAGGGAATACTTATTTTCCTCAATGAAATACAAAATAATTAAAATATATAAAATTATATTCTGGTTTTTCGACTTGGTATTCCATCTCGCCGTGTTACAGTACATCTACCATAAAAAGTATAGGATGATCATGTCGTTATTCGATGGCAAACCAAGAAAATCAGCAAGGGATCAAATACTTTTTACTCTCACTGTATATGGTGTGTGTGTGTGTGTTTCTGCCTGTGGGATGGAGATGCGTCAACTTTCCATACCCTTGTCCAACTGACTTCTGTTAAGGTTCGGGCTCGCGCTGACCCCAATTTTCCCGTGAGCCGACGTCGAGGCTTCAATCAGTCACACGCTGCAGACTGCCGGCAATCTGTACGAGCTGTCGGAATGGTGTCTCGTGTTCTTGAGCCAGCTTGTGTGCATGGGGTTGACTGTGTCAGGTGCATGAGTGTGTGTGGTCGTGTGTCTGTGTCAGGTGCATGAGTGTGTGTGGGTTGTGTGTCTGTGTCAGGTACATGCGTGTGTGTGTGGTTGTGTGTCTGTGTCAGGTGCACGCGTGTGTGTGTGGTTTTGTGTCTATGTCAGGTGCATGCGTGTGTGTGTGGTTGTGTGTCTGTGTCAGGTGCATGCGTGTGTGGTTGTGTATCTGTGTCAGGTGCATGAGTGTGTGTGGTTGTGTGTCTGTGTCAGGTGCATGCGTGTGTGTGTTTGTGTGTCTGTGTCAGGTGCATGAGTGTGTGTGGTTGTGTGTCTGTCAGGTGCATGCGTGTGTGTGTTTGTGTGTCTGTGTCAGGTGCATGAGTGTGTGTGGGTTGTGTGTCTGTCAGGTGCATGAGTGTGTGTGGGTTGTGTGTCTGTGTCAGGTGCATGCGTGTGTGTGTGTGTGGTTGTGTTACATGGATTGGGTTGTTGTCAAGCTGTGTTCCGTGATACGCCTGCTCCCTAAATCTGACAACCTTTCAAATTGTTCTTGATTGCATTCTTTTTTTTGAAGCCATGTTGTGAGCCAGCCGCCCGCCACACAACATCAGGCGTCTCTTTTCGTTCTTTTGTTGCTTCGTGATTGCATCATGACACTGATTTTGTTGGTTTGTTCTTTTGTGATTGCATCACTTGACCAATTTCTCACATCAGCTACGGCCAGGCAAGTGAGCTACTCCCAAGGGGCTGGCTGTAGTTTAAGATAAGATAAGTTGGGGTCCGCGTTGGCTGAGTGGTTATGGACACCGCACCTAACGCGACCCCACTCATGTTAGTGGCGCTGTGTCTACCGCAGCGTCGGCAGTGTCGCGAGTTCGACTACGCTCGTCGACTTGTCTGCAATGTCTACCCCTGATCTCTTCAACCCAGTTTCCGACTAATCCTGTCCAATAAAGATGGAAAAAACGACACTGACGCCGGATAAAAGAACTTTAAAAAAAAAAGATAACATAAGTTAAGATCAGATACTTGGATTAGTCACAATTCATCCTCCGCATTTAACCCATCCTTGTGCATCCGGTGCAGCGCCTGTGCAACTTCAGATTGTGAACCTTGGCCAGCGGCACTGACTGGAGCAGGTTGACTAGAACATCGTCTTTGGTGGTGGGGGAAACCAGAGTGCCCGGAGGAAACCCACGCAGACATGAGGAGAACATGTAAACTCCACACAGAAAGGACCTGTCCGGGTTGGGATTCGAACCCAGGACCTTGTAGCTGTGAGGCAACAATGATAACCACTGCGCCACCGTGCTGCCCAGGTTGGTGGTTTGAATCCCGGCTCTGAACCCCAAATCCTTCCCACTGAGTTGTGGTTGAGCTCCTTGACAGCTGCTAACCTGGCGAACCAACACAGTAAATGTTGCAGTTTTATAAATGCAGTGTCAAAGTTCATTGACTCTTTCAGAGTTATTACAACAACGGAGAGAGTTGAATATTTACTAGTGTTGGTGTTAATTTGTAGAGTTACAAGGCACCGTGTCAATTAGACTCCCAAAGCCCCGCCCACCTCATCCTCTCTCAAACTTTAAAGGCCACCTGTCATGAGCCGCTCGTCCACGGGCGGCACCCAGGCGCCAAGTTCGTTCGTGGACCGCACGAACACAGCTGTTGCTCGTCACACTCGGCTCCGGAGCGGCTCCATGATTGGCTGTTCTCCCCTTCTTAAAGGGGCTTCGGGCGCTGGGCCTATGCAACGTCCTGTTTCTTCCTCGGTGAGAACTGAGGGGGACAGTTTATGTTTTGTATAGCCAGATCTCTCTCTCTCTCTCTCTACACTCCCTGAGCTCTCAGTGTAGCTTATTGTTAGCCGCCTAGCTTAGCAGCCATCGAGGTAACCAGAGGCTACTCTTCACTACTGCTGCAGGAATCACCTTCATCTCCACCTCTAGATCCGGCTCACCGGTCCCGGACCAAACCACGGAGATGAGTACTTTCTCTAAGACATTTTAGTTTGTTACGGACATTTATTCTTCGTGTTCAGAGACTCTCATTGCCTGTGCACTATTGCTTTTGTTTGCCTTTGCACACTGTGTGCTACAAGTGTTTTGTGTTTGATTCCTGTGTTGCAGAAAACGGATGACGGCATTGGTTGCCATTCAGTCATCCAAACTTTCATTGCATTCCTGACTGAGTCCTTTATTCTTTATTCTCGCTGTACGAATCATAACAATATCCTCAACAAGAGAACCAAAGGGAGACCAATAAGTTGGGTGGGAACAACAACAACAGAATATATTAGCCATAGGCGACAAGGAGTGTCTGTTGCACTGAAATCATTAGTTGTAATGCGATCTGAATGGTGCGGGCCACAGAGAGATGCAGACGCCGCAGTCCCGCTGCTAAGCTTACGGGATCATTACCATAAAACGTGTCATCGCTAAACA